>OY755183.1:11011783-11096363 GCA_963576735.1 Bedellia somnulentella
TTACCAAAATATAATTCTTGTTATGATATAATTATAAGTTAGGTTTTAAGCCGTTTGCGATTATGTTAGACAAAATAAAATACTCTTGTGTAAATAAGTAGGGATCACATAATCAGCAGCATTTACTGAAACCATAGAGAACTTAAAACTAAATAGAGCGGAAAACAAACTTAGTTTAGTGAAAAATTGCTACAAACGAATTTGCACCCTGATTGGTTGATTCTTTTGTTGGTCATACATTTGCCTCGCTAGGTCATCGCCAATAAACTGAATCCCTTACGGAATGCATTCTTTGTTTCTTCTGTATTTAGATAAATTCTCAATGTCTGTAACTAATTGCGAAAAGTAGTAATCGCCTTTTTTTAATTGTGTTCAAACGTCAACCGACCTATCTTAATTACACAACAAACTAATTTTTTCAAAGTTTTTATTTAATATTTTTTTTAAGTTCTATCGTATTGACTGAATTGTGTCTTCTTTGCCATCCTATATTATACCACTTACTAAAATAAATGGGGACCATTAGCTTAACATAAAATAACTTAATTTCCATTATTTTCGGAGATAAAGAAATAAAGATCACGACTACAAGAGCAAATCAAGTCATCGAGATGTTTGGAATCACACCTCTTCGTCCACGTTTTGGATTTAAGAGGACTGATCTCAATATAAAGTTTCAGCGATGAAATCATTACTTATTTTTAAGATTCCTGAGTATTTATTTTAAAGTCACACTCGACCATTTATTACTTTTTCTAAAAACTTAATTTGTAACTTAAATTGTGTTTGTTGCAGGAACTTGGCGTTTGGTATTGGTATCCAGAACTTCCCCGAAGGCCTGGCCGTCAGTCTGCCTTTACAAGCTGCCGGCTTCTCCGTTTGGCGAGCTTTCTGGTGAGTTAAGCAAAAATAAATATATAAAAAATCATTTATTTCTAATGAAAAGATAATTCTTTGTTTTTTGAAAGTCGAATGGTGAATTAATAATAAAAATAACTACTGCTACTTACGATTTGGAAGGTGTCGCATAGTTTTTAAATCAATCTGAGTACAATTTTGTTAACTACTCTGTAAATGTATCATAATATCGCAGAATAAATTAAAAATGATCACCTTGTTTTTTAAAAACAGTCAGCATTAACTTATAGTGATGCTATATACTATATATTTGGTAAACTATAAACAATTTTCTGTTTCTGTCAACTATCTCCGCTTCAAAGTTTTAAATCAAATTATTTAAATGAAACATGGCCATTTCAACAATTCGGTACACTTTAAACAAATTTCAACAAGCCGTTGTTGTGTCCAGTTTAAATATGGCATTTTAAATAGTTTCTCAGAACGCGGAGTTATTCAGGATATCATCTTAATATTGTTGAATCGTAAAAAAATTGCCAGTTTCTCAAACTAGTTTCATAAAACCGGTGAAGTATGAGAACGTCGAGGGATGGTAGATGTGGCGACGACACTTTGTACTGTTACTTATAATCAAGTCTAACAGACAGATATAATACATACATTTCATCACTTTAATTCCATGAAGAGATAGCTACAGTTTCAGATCTCTCCGCCACTCTCAACGGTTAAAGGCGGGGGCAGTGTTTTTTTTTCAGTCTTGTCAGTTTACGTATCCATAAATAATATTCTTCCGCACTAAAAATATATCTCAATCTGCTACTATTAATATATTTTATAATTTAAATTTATACTACATATTTTTAGAAAAATAATTAGCACAAATTTATCAAAAAATATCGCAGATTTTATGAATTTACACATAATTATATTTTATTTCACTGATAGAATCTAAGAATATTAAGTATCTGCTAGATTCTATATGTCCGACAAAACTTTTCAGTGGTTCGGTGATATACGGTATTTTGATTTCACGATCATCTCCAGTCGTTAATTATCTATTTGTGGACTTTTGTTAAAATATATTTTTTTATTTAAAAGTATAATTCTCGTCAGTTATACTTTATATTGAGTTTAAACAGAATGGATTATTATTGCGTATTTCATTATTAAATATATAATACTGGTAGAACACCCCAATTTCGCAAGAGCAGTGCTATTTTAAAAATATTTAAGATCTATGCTTATCCCTCGTAAAATTTATCATCAATTATAAATTTTAATATTATATCAATTATAATTATGTAGCTTATGTTACTTCTGGAGGTTGTAGATTTTATTTATGAAATAATCATGAAAATCGGTTTGGCTGATTCGGAGCCCATTCTTTATAGACAAACACACACACAAACCAATCCTTCGCTTTAACAATAAATTTAAATAGATTGTCCTCTACATAGATAGTTAGTATATAAAAACCGAGCGCATGTATCAAGTATCTGCTGGCAGCTAGGCTAGGAATGGTCTAAGTAGCCTTTGTTACTTCTAAATGTTGTAGAATTCTAGTAATGCAATAATCATAAAAATTGGTTTTCCTTATCGGATCCTATTCATTACAGACAAACAAACACACAAACCAATCCTTCATCTTAACAATAAATTTAGATAGATTATCCTCTACAACATAGATAGTATAGAAAAACCGAGCGCGTGTATCAAGTATCTGCTGGTAAGTATAGCTAGGCTAGGAATGGTCTAAGTGGAGAATGCGCGCAGCCGTTAGGCCGGATGCCAAAGCAACCAGACTGGCCGACCTCATTCCGCGCCGACTAATTCATTTTAACATTGCACTGCGCTAATATATTCACGTGTTGCTTCAATTCTCTATTAACCAGGAATCATTAAGGTAATTGAAGGTGCAAGGCAACGGTTTACACGTGTCTACATTTGTCACGTCGCTGTGCGAATTGTCGCGTTCAAGGAGTATCGAGTTTGACGGCGGAGATTAATGTCGATCGTGTCGATGGCTTTTAGCAGGGTTGCTAACAGAGGGAGAAAATACTTTGGTACTTTTTTCAGGACGCTATATATAAGTAGTAAGCAGGGGGCAAGCAAATTTATATTAGACAGTATGAATAATCGTTGAAGTTGAGGTTTTGAAATTCATAATCGTAAATAAAATAGATGCGAAAATGAAAATGGTTTTTGAGCAAATATGTGGCAAACTCAACGTTATATAGTTGTCATTTATTTTTAAACAAAATGACTTAGTATACATGTGACAAATTACCGGCTTCATATATAACTTTTTTTTTGTAGAATTTATTGGCATAAAAGTTCTTTATACTTTCCGGTATCACTACAGAAAAAAACGATAGTGCGTTATGTATTATTTTTGTTAAATAATTGTTCATGTAATTAAATCCTATCATGCTGCTCATTATTAGTTAGACAAATAGTGAAATAGCTTCACTAATTCCACTACACCATTCATCATACAATGTAATTGGTTTCATCAGTAAATCCATCCTGAATGTCAATAAGCATTGTTTAATTTCGACAACAATATGACAAGAGATATCATCTCAATAGACGAAAGTTCATTGTTGTGATATGATGGATCGTGTCTTATTTATATCTCATTAAACATTACTAACATCATAAAAACCATCATTAATTAATAAATATAGCGGGGATAGCAAACAGATCAAATTAGCCAAAGATAGTACTTGTGTTGTAAATGAGAACTAGATGACCAGTTCAGTGGTCGAAATTTTACCCTAAATTTCTGTAAAACAATATATACTGGTACTTTAGCCAAATAACGTGAATAGCAAATAATAAAAACCTATTCTCCACTTCAATTTGACTACAGACGACAATACATAAAAGTATATATATGCGCGTGTGTCATGTCAAATACTTGTTTGTAAGTGCAATACATTTGCGTTGATTTTATGTATATGTAAGATACAAAAATATATATTGACCAATGCACTCCTTTTAGATATAAACTATAAGTATGCCAAATTTCATACACCTCCATCCGCGAAATTTTCGTGAAAAGGGGTCCAAAGATCACCGACTAATATATAGATATAACTCAAAAATTCCGTTCCGACTGTTTCGCAACTCTTATCCACGTAGAAAGGCTGGCACGTTTGTAAATTTTCCCATATACATGATAATTGGTGATGTGAAAGCTCGATTGGAGAATGTCGCTAGATGCAAGGTGCGGTGCCGCCTAGTCTAGAGGCGAGTGGCGGCGCGCTGTCTGCCTACCACCGGTCACACTAGTCGCCCTGGGCTATCGGCCTTCACCAGTAATGAAACCAATGAAACCAACGGAGCCGTCAACAAGGCTGTCGCAAAACTCGAACTAATAATTCTAGCCTTGGCCATCTGCGCAGCAATTCGCAAGTAGCGCGTAATAGATGCTCACCTCTTTGTTGCCAAACTTGAATTTGTCTCCTTAATAAAATTATGACGTGCGTTGCTTAGTTTATAATTAACCGAGGCTGTTTGCTGTTTATGTTCGGTTAATGTATTGGTGAGCGGTATTTTGTTTGCATGGAATACTAGGTTGGATAAAGACAAGATAAAAATATATTTTCAACGTTAGTTTTTTTAATAAGAGTATTTTTGAAAGTAGGTCATAAAACAAATTCAATTAAAAGTTAAAGTTATTATCTTGCATTATCCTTGTTTTTCACTCCTGAATATTTTTTTGCTATTGTTGTAATCAACTGTCAACCCATATTTCATAACTTTCACAGAAGTAATGAGTATCACATTAAACATTTGGTTTTGAAATTATTGTTTTCGTAGTCAGCAGTGACTTCCACCCTCTTGTATAAGATACCCTGATGCATATATATAAGTTTGTGGGAAGACCTCTGATGGCACAAAAAAATAAAGGATATATCATATGTATAAAATGGAAATTGCATGTAAGCAGGTATCTCATTTTACGGTTGAAACATCCTGAGCAATTTCATAATATATTCACCTCTCGCAAAAGCGTTTATGAACCACTCATGCATTGAAACGCCTTGTTTACTTCATATATAATATGGATTTTTTAGAAATAATAAGATACAAATTGTTCGATGTATTATAAGACAGATTTTGTTAGCAATCACACGAGGAACATGGGGGTGCTTTTAATGTTTATTTATGTTTTTTCTTGTTCAGTTCTAGTTTAATTATATAAGTTTCAAGTCCATTCCTTCTGTAATGAGTAACAACCAAAAACCTATAGCGTTTTATGGTTACTTAAACTTATATCATTCACATTATGTAACTCAGTTACAAGTCGTAGTAATTTAGTTGCGTTTTGAGAAGGTTTTTATGTGGTTTACGCATATAGAGCAGGTGGAAGATTTCAGGGTTACAGAGAGATATTCAGAATACGTAAGTTCTATGTAAGTAGAGGATGAGAAATTTAAAAATGATTTATGTAAATTTATGAAAGAATCTGTGTAGTGTCTGCTTAGAATAGCACTACCCCGTTTATTCCCGTAGGTGTAAGTAAGAGGGGACTAAGGGTATTGGATGTTTTTAATGGATTTTTGGGCGATGCTGTTGGAGATTCATCACCTGAGGAAGGAGAGGAATTTCTAATTTCTTAGCTCCGGCTACCCCTTCTAAAAGGAGGATTATCAATTAATAGTATTATTACACATGTATGTATGTAATATGAATATGACAGAATGCAGGTTAGCTATCCCACATTCCAATGAAACATACTTATGCTGTGAGAGTAACTTAATGTATTCATAAACATTCGAACGTGTCTTTTATGTCATCAACACAACAGTACTGCAGCTATTGCCTATCAAATAACCTACATAACTTTGAAAGCTATCATCTCAAATGTAAAAAAGAAACCACAGTAATGTTAATAGTACAGCGATGATTGTCGGTTTTCAATCGGAATGTGCTGATCTCCAAAGACAGCTTAAAGACTTGTCATGGCCGTCTCACGAAATATTTTAGCGTGTGATAAATATTTTGCTCTTATGAAACATACACATACAGACATATACTCACGGCTATAAATCCCTAAAAGGGGTAGCCAGAGCTAAGGAATTAGAAATTCCTCAGCCACTTTTGGAAAGTTTAGTGGAAAAAAGATGGTAAAATAAAGGTTGTTGGTGATGGGTCTCCAACCGCATCGCCCAAAAATCCCTTAAAAGCCCCCAATACCGTTAGTCGCCTAATAATCAAATCATCCGCCCAACCCACCGGAAGAAATGGGGTAGTGCTATTCTAAGCCGACACTACACAGCTCTTATGAAAGTTGAATGGAAATATTACTAACTCCTGAATACAATAAATGGCTAGAATAGCTTGTTAGAAGGGCGAACTTGAAGCTCATATACACATTCATATATTGAAACCTCTAATTTTTTATCCTGATGCACGTTAATGAAGAAAATATTACTTCCTTTTTATGACGTATGGCGATTTAAGCTGCTTGCTTTGTTTTTGCAGTAAAGCAGATTTTGTTGCAGTTTGTCGGTTTACCCTGCTTTAATCGTTTCAGTCTTTTTCAGTCATACTTACGTAGCGATGTAATGAAAGTAATATGGTAAAAGCAGTAACTAAGAAAAATATAGACAAAGGCCCTTCTCAGATTAACAAATTCAATAGCTTAAATTGTTAAATTTATTTTTGTCCAGTTTTAAATGAAGAAAAAAAGTGTTTTTTTTTTTGCTAAAACATTCTAAAACAAAGAAAGTAAAGTTTCAAAAAGTACCTACCTAATAGATAAATAATGAGAGTTACCTACGTAATATTGTAGAGACTTACTTATCCGTTGCTTTTAATATGGGTGTTTTCCAAAAAAGGTATAAACTATACACTAAGATTGAAAACATATGAAAGTATGAAAAAATATATGAAATTACTTTGTTTAGGGCTACCTTGATGTGTGTATAATATGCGTATATTTATTTAATTATAATGTTGACTAAAATCCGCTGAAGATGAAGGGACTGAAATGTAATGTATATGTGTTGGTCTTAAATGCTATTATAAACTATTGTTATGTATATTATTAAATATATTGCCATGTTGGTGTCCTGTCCTATAAAAGATCGGCTGTGTTAAACTAAAAACAAGTATGTCGTTTTTGGCAAATTTTACAGGAGAGCGAAAAAACATTTTATTTCTTTAAATTTAAATATTTCCTAAAGTGATTGTCGGATCTTGATGATTTTTGGATATGTCCGATGTGATGTAGTTTCCTAATGAAATTAATATTTTTTTTAACTTGACCTTTACAGTAACGCCAATGCCGAATGAAAATGCTTTTAGCATAGTCTTACCCTATTATTTTTATCAATAGCGCATTAAATAAGAAGATATTTTGAGTTTTAATAATGTAGAAATAAGGGTCTTTCTATGACGAATCCAACGGTGTAAAAAAAAGCAAACGCTCAAAAATCGACATACTTGATTTTAGCTTAGAGCAGCCGAGATGTTGTTGTAAATCTATTTGAAGTTTCTTTATATGCTAACAATTTCCGTATAAAAGTGTTGAATAAAGTAAAAAACAGGTATTTATAATATATGTGTCCTGTAACCAAGAAATCACATACCTAAGCATCGAATTAATTTTAGTAAGTTACCTCTTGATGGAATTGTGTGAAACTTACAGTGGTAGTTTCCTGATTCGAACTACCTTTGTAGAGATAAGTTTTCGTTGGGAAAACCCAGCTGAAATTTCAATTTGATCTGCAAATTGGATAATACTCATTGTCGACGTTATAAGAAAATATAATAATTATTATTTAAACATACCATAATACAACTAAACCTTCAGGGATAAAATGCGTAACGTTCTCATGCTTTTGTACATAAAATAAAACATGTTAGTTTTGGCTCAATAAAACTGTGAAATATACAACAAATAAAGAGTTATTGTTTCTTAATTTTTCACCATTGTAGAATTCGCTGTCCGCGCATAAACAGTTAGGTAAGATCAATTGTTTTGTTAATTCCTGTCGTTTTGGAATACATATTTGAACATTATTTGACTATATAATAGAAATGTATGTGTGTGTGTGGTAAGTAGTAACAGAAGCAGCGTTATGTGTAATTTGTTTGGCCTCAACAAGTTGTTTAGAACGCATTCCTGAGCGGCCGGATAATTCCGCAGTGTGGTTACACCACGCACTCGTTGGTAACTTGAGGTCACATACCATAAGTTGTCCACTAACTGGTTGTCACCTACTTGTCTTTGTTTTAGCCCTTGGTCTTCGATTTTCGTGGTGAGGTGGAAACATGGATTTATTTGTATAGAATGCCGTTTTCGGGGTTGTCAGTTTCAACTTAGGGTTTTCTTTTAAGTGTTTATCAAATTGAGGGTGTCTCTTTTTATTTATAGAAGTAAATAAGGTTACGAGATCCTAAGAGGAAAATATTTTTATCAACTTAACCAAAGAAACAAGATTGCTGTAAAAACAACTAAGTTCATTAATGACAGCTCATTAAAAAACCTATTTAGTTCGAAAGTCTATCTAACAAGTATTCGCAAATTAATCGAATATTTCCAACCTTAAACCAACCGAAATCAATATAAAAACTCCGAATGGCATAAATTAGTGATTTAGTTGGAATGCGAATAATTGAATTGATTAGTGGATGTTTCGCGAATATGAATGGATAGAAATGCTTGTGTGAGGGGGGCGTCAGAGCGTCGTGTGGGGTTGATGTGGTTCCCACAGCTGCAGCATTCGACCAGTTGGACTGGCCAGAGGAATGTGGTTGCGGCAACGACGCGCACTTTCACCAAAACAATTCGTTAGCGGCCTCTCTTTGGCCACTCGCCGCCGTCGCCGCCGCCGCCGCCAAGCGTACACGTGAAAATTAACAGCCGATCGCTTTAGTGACACGAGAGGCCTTTGGCCTTTTTGGTTTCCATTTAGGGAGATGAGGAACACTCTGCTTATAATTGCTCCCGCAAATGATGTTGGAGTGTACTTGGGAACGTCTTGTTCCTATTTTGATGTCTCCCGAATTAATAATAGTATAAGCTAAAAGAGCTTCACAAGTAGAAGAGACAAGAAGAGCGACTCAAAATACCCACGAACTTGGTCTGTTTCTATGGAACAAGCCCTGCCATAGAAAATTAGATAATCTTGAAGTTCAGTCATAGAAATGATAAATTTATTGTAATCGTTAACGATTAAAGAAACATTCACAATAGGTAGGAATTTCCGTTCAAACTTGTACTAAAATCATCATGGCTAGTAAATCTAATGCCATCTCCTGACATAGGCAGCACCAAAGATCTTAACAACGTAAATCCATGCTGGCTTCATCTGTCGGTTTCCCGCCGCCTTTACCAAATTGTCAGTCCAGAAAAATAAAAATATAAACACACTACATAACTTTGTATTCTTCCATAAATTCTAGCTACTAAATTCTGAAGCGGAAATACAACCTGCGACTGAACCGGAAAACGCAGCATCTTTTATGGCGATTTTTTGTACAATGGATATCTGATATTTATACATATCGTTACAGTTAACGGAATCTGCATTAAGTCTCCAAAAAAAGTTTATGTATTTATATATGACGACGTCGACGACGAGCTTCTGGGTCCGGAGGTCGCTGGTCCGGAACCCCATGAGAGCAACATTTTTGTCATAAATATGAATTATTTTTTCTTAGTTTTGTATGTTATTTACATATGTATGATATAGTATTAAATATATCGTAGAGTTAGTATCTCATACTACAAGTCATTAAATTTTACTAACTTTTGCGGCTGACCTGATCTGTGTAATAAATCCATTTATATTTCTATACCAAGACTCAAAAGACTGAAGACAAAACCATACTAAACCAAAAACACATATGACAAGAAAAGAAAAAACGATATAGGTCCGACTAAGGATTTGATCTTAAACCTGACAGACTAGTATCTAGTCCTGAGCTATCACAGTTGTTTCATACCTGTGTGTGAGAACAGCAAAGATATACTGGCCAATAAAATACACCCTGCTGTGTACCAACTTATAATTTGTATTTATGCTTAGCTCAAAAAATATTTACATACCGCGATGTTGGAATATGAGTGAGACGCGCTGCTATGTGCGAGTGGGTCCGCTGTGTGTGTGTGAAATAGTAATTAACCACATGCTTATTGTCCCAGGTACGGCCAACTATCAGGCATGGTAGAACCCGTCTTCGGCGTGCTAGGCGCGGTGGCAGTCTCTGCAGCCAGGCCGGTGCTGCCCTACGCCTTGGCCTTCGCCGCCGGGGCCATGATCTACGTCGTGGCTGATGATATTATACCTGAAGCTAATGCCTCGTAAGTACTGTGTTTCTATACCATATCATAGCAGCCATAGATACATATGCTCAGGGCTATAAATCGCAGAAAGGGGTAGCCACAGCTTCAGAATAAGAAATTCTTTACTACAAGGCTATCGGATTAGAATAATGGCGCCTCTTACGATACCCGTGGGTAGAAAGGGGTAGTGACATTCTAAGCCGGATTTTTTCATTAGTGTTACAGTTAAATAATAATCAAACTTAAGGCTTGATTCCTGTAAATAACATCAAAACATGATATAAATACCTACCACGTTTATAAATTATGCTACACAAGAGCCAAAAACAGTTGTTTTTTATTAAATATAACTATAACTTGTACTAAAAAGTATCATTGGTGGCCCACAGCCGATGTCAGCTTAGCACCGATAACCATGTAGACATGGTGTCAAATTATTCAAAGCCGTTTTATATTTAAAATATATCGTTATAATAAATTACACTATTAGTTATATTGACATAATCTCAACATGGGAATCTTTACATTTCTTGGAATAATACTTTTATTATTATCTATGGCCTCGAACAAGATATATATCTCCAATCACGTAAATTCTTGTGATTAGTTAAGATTTGAGGTAGGACAAGTATTTTTTATGTTTTTGTCACAATATGAAGCGATTAAATGTACTGTTCGGTGTGATCGATAAGTTTGTTTTAAGGTAGTGATACATTCAAGACAAAATAATGTGTCATGTTATTTGCAAACAGCAATTTTCATATCAGCAATTTTAAGTTAGATCAGTGGGAACGCCAACGTTCAAATGCAGAATAGGAATGAAAATCAGTCTAACCGTTTTAGAAAATAGCCAAAAAGTTTTTTTCCTATCCTATCACTATCCTCAAATTTTATACTAAGATTGTATTAAACATTTATTATTCAAAAGTATAACATACATACATACATACATATACTCACGGCTGTAAATCCCTAGAAGGGGTAGCCAGAGCTAAGGAATTAGAAATTCCTCAGCCACTTTTGGAAATTATAGTGGGGAAAAGATGGTAAAAATAAAGGTTGTTGGTGATGGGTCTCCAACCACATCGCCCAAAAATCCCTTAAAAGCCCCAATACCGTTAGTCGCCTCTTACGTACACCCACCGGAAGAAATGGGGTATCAAAAGTATAAATTGCGTTAAAATACCATCCCAGTTCCGAAAAACGTCACAGAATCACACAATCGTAACTACGATGACGCAAATCGCTAATAGCTGTTTTATTGAGTGCGTGCAAACAATATCGTCTTGAGTCCACCTCCCCTTACCGTTTTCAATAGAAAACAAGAGATAAAAAGGGGCCGCCCTTGAGCTTGGCCCAAATAATATCCGAGGATGAGCAATCCTTTGTCCGCGACCCTCGTACAGATGTACTGGTTTGTGAGATAGCATCATTAATTGGTGGTGGACTGGCGGCCACTGCTGGCCCCTACGGAAGTGATCGGCTCGGCTCAGATAACATCTTGTGTCTTTTATATCAAAGACGGTATAAATAACTTGGACTAATAAAGGATTGTGGCCCAGTTTTGATGCGGTGGTGTCGTCTCGAGTGGATGGATGTGTTGATACTTAGATGGTTTTTAGGCAGTATGTACATGCCATTGTGTATCATACCATAGTACCATTTGAGTATAATTTTAGTGTGTGATCAGCCCTGTCAATGAGGATAGACTTGCAGCGTTTCGAATTTCGCAATTGTGATATACTAAGAGACTAAGCTAATATCATAAAAGCTGAAAGTTTGTTATAGAAAATTGATTAGTATAGGATATTGTGTATAACAATTTAGTTTTAGTTACTTGAGATTATAAAAAAATACATTTTGGTCTAAAAATCTATGCAGGATTGTTTAAGCCTAAGATATGATTGTTATACTTTTCACGACAAATCACTGTCCTGCGCTAGCCTATTTAGTTTCCCATGACTTTCAATTTGTCGATCCCCCTATTATTTGTCATTTTTTTTGTACAGCTATGCAAATATAGTTGGAAAAATTATAATAATAAATTATGAATAATCTATAATATAATAATATAATATAATATAATAATAAATTATGAATAATCCTTGGTTGCATATTTATAAATGGAGAAAACTACGATTGGAATATTTAATTTATAAGCTAATGGGTCTCCAACTGCAATATCCAACAATATCAACTTAGAGTCCTCAACGTATTTCCAACATTTGAATATCAAGATTCCCCGAGCATCGATTGATAAGGGTAAAAAATCGATTGTCTCCGTACAAACGTTGGCTGTCGTGTTTAGCAATAGTTCGTTAGTATACTTGTCCCGATCTTTGTGACTTCCCCTTAGCAACGGGACCCATTGTTACGGGAAGCATTGTCTGCTTCAGACCTCGCTGCCGACACCTTCACCCTTGTACCGGTTTCGCACAAATCAAACCAATTATTTAAACGCAAATGTGCTTTAAGCTGGTGCGACTTAAGATTTAACGGTTTTTTGTCAGCCAATCGTATTTGCGTTTAAGTAGGTTCAGATTTAGTTCGATTTTATGTTATTGGTTCAGAAGTGTCTTAACTAGCTTTCAACACTACTGAACAATATATATATATATACATACACATAAACACGCAATTAGTTCTCATTGGGGTAGGTAGTGACTATTGATCGCCACTATGTACTATTCTGGCAAACCTCTCGAGCTTCGTCTGTATTTTAGTATACTCAATAGATTTATTGCGTTCCACAATGGTTTTCTTAGATGGTAAGTATGTAATTATGTTACAGCATTATGGACCCTGTTGGGCACAGCAATTAGAGGAGAGGACGAAGTAATTATAATTTATCATTGAGATATTCACTTAGACTATAATAGCATTTATTAATTAGTAGCTCTTTAAGATTTTTGAGCAATTAGCGATAGTAGCGTATCAAGCACGAATGAACAATATTCTTGTATTTATCAACTTTCATAGATAAAACCCCGCAAACGAATCCATAACACCATAAAGAAACGGTTTCGACGTAACAAATTCCTAGTCCCCATTATCAAATGCATGTAGACAAATAAGTAAACACCATAGATACATTCCAAACTTCACACCGGCTCGTGAAGTGTGCTGGCGCATCTCTAAACGTCTTTAACGTATTAAAAAGGCTTCATAAATATTGTGCTATGTATTTTAATTACACTCACAATAAAGAGAATAATTGATTCCTATTAAATTAAAATGAATCGAACTAACAAAGTATGAAGAACAAAAGAGCATGTATAAAAGATTGATGGATGTAAACGAAGCTAGAGAGTATCGCCAGGATATTGCAAAATGGCGACCAATAGTGTCTGCCTACCCCAATGGGAAGTAATGGCGTGAGTAAATGTATGTATGTAAAATAGCGCTTACCCACTTTTTCGCGTAGGTGCTATTTGGGGCGACTAAGGTAGTGGGACTTTTTATATAATTGTTGACCGATGTGGCCCATCACCAGCAATTCTTTATTTTTCCATACCAAAAACCAAAAAGTATCTGTGGACTTTTCAATTCTTAAGCTCTGGCTGCCAAAAAAGGGTTTTTGGCAAATATAGCTGTGGTGTACGTAAGTACATCAATTTAAATGCAATAGCGATAAAAATATATTCTTTTCACCCCAAAATAACTCACAATCAAATAATATTATCTGAAGACCCAGCCCTTCATGGTTATAAAGTCCTTGAAACTTAACGAATTTTATGCTTCGATTAATTTTAAATATCTCACGGGACCCCAGCCGCAACAATCTAAAAAACAGTTAATTTCATTATATCCTTCAATATGAACCTCCAAAGCAATTAATTCAAGTGATAAAGGCATTTATAAAAAGCTGAAGAGTAAAAGAATCACGAGAAGTTAGCAAGGGCAAAGTGGAGATCGATAGCTCCTTCCTAACGGGGAAAAAATGGTATTATATGTACATACATACATACATACATATACTCACGGCTATATTTCCCAAGAAGGGGTAGCCAGAGCTAAGGAATTATAAATTCCTCAGCCACTTTTGGAAGTTGAGTGGGGAAAAGATGGTAAAAATAAAGGTTTTTGGTGATGGGTCTCCAACCGCATCGCCCAAAAATCCAATAAAAAGCCCCAATACCCTTAGTCGCCTCTTACGACACCCGTGGTTAGAAAGGGGTAGCGACATTCTAAGCCGGCACTACACGGCACTATTAGTATATGTGTGTATGAATATAAGCATGGACCTATGTAGCCCAGTGGCAAGAGCACTTCCTCAGTTTCAGAGAAACATGGGTTGAAACCCTACATCATGCCTACACCAATGTGCATTGCATAAATTCATGTAATAAAAATAAAATATTTTATCGTCCTTCATACATCCACGTAAAAATTGTAAGTACTCATATTTTCAGTTTGAGTACGAAAATGGAAAACATCGCAAAGAAACTCTCTTATTTCACTAGAAATTATTTGAGCAGCAATAGCTTCATATCACATACCCTTTCAGCTACATCAGCATAACCAAAATGTCATAAGCATCAAGTGACAAAATAAACGCAGACAATTGACAGTAAACGTTTGATGCGCGAGCGCCACTGCGGGCGCCGGCGTACGCAAATACCCGGGTCGAAATACCGTCTGCCGCGACACTAACGTCTTGCTCTTATTGCCTATGTCGTTTACACTAATTCGGACATTGCTTTTGTTTCGTTTCAATGGTTACATCACAATTATTATGATGTGACCACTGAAATGTGTTGTTGCTCAGTATTAGAATAGCACTGACGTATTTCTTACCGCGACGTATGAGGCGACTACAAGTATTGGGTATTAGGTGATGGTTGGGTGAGATGGCTGGAGATCCATCAACAATAGACCATTGTTTTAGAATCATTTCCCAGTCAACTTCCAAAAGTAACTGGGGAATTTAATGATTATGAAGTTTTCCTATTTGGGATTTGTAGCTACGAGTATTTCTTTCCACTACTGCCTTTTTAGGGTTTCGTAGCAACAAGAAACCTTTTTGTCCGTCCGTGGCATACTTTGTAGACACTCGAGTCTAGAATGTGTGATGATAAAAATCATTTATTAATTGCTAACCCAATTATTACAATCGGAATGTAAAGAACGCTGGTAGTTCCACATATACGAATTATGTTCGCTCTTTATAAAAACGAGTGCAAAATATAAAGATCACTTAGAATGTTACTGTTACATTAGGGGATTATTTCGTACAAAATAATTTAAGAAAATGTATCATTTTAATCAAAGAAAGTGTATACAGTTTTCAACCTGAATTGTCAAACGTTGAAGAATATAGCAAACATAATAACACCAGTTGATTATCATCGGGAATTCCTAAGAATTCGTACTATATCTCTATGTACACCCTGGTTCCACGACATAACAAGGGTGCCAACTCTTCCTATTCCTCAAACAAGGAATGCAAATCAGTTGTACGCGTCGTCTCGCAATGCGGCACTCAGCAACGTAATGAAGTCGCAAGGTGGAGGCGGTCCAGACGTCTATTTGCAGCAGCGACGCTCTCACCACCTCAGTTATGAGGCAAATTCGGTGGGACGCTGCTTCGATTTGTCATACAGTCTAGCCGATGTCAATATTAGTAAATATAGCACGTATGCCGCTGGGATAAGGCCGCTGACTCTTGTCTATATGACGTCAGTGTCTGGGAATCTGGCGCGCCGGCCCACAGCTCGCGCGGTTCGCGTCCTGCCCTGCAGACTGAGCTGGACTGATTCTTCGTCTTGCCTTCGAAGGGGTACCTGTAGGTTTTACTGTTTGGACTATTGTGAAGTTTGAGTAGGAAGATGAATGCAGGATATATTGGTTTTGGAATATTTTTATTGGAGATGCAATTTAGTTGGATACTATTCGTTTTACGTCGCAACCAAACCACCAATTGTCTTTTATGTTTTTAAGTATACTGAGTTTTAACAATATGTTATATTTAAGACTCCCAGTTATTAGTTATACTTTCTTGAAACCTATCAGGATAAAAAACTTACTGTTTATTTACCCGTATAGAAGTTCGACTTCAGATGTTTGTATTAGACCCCGTATAGAGGTCGACACTTCTCTACTCTCTTCTGAAAAAAATCAAGTCTAATTGTATTTTCCTGCGTCCAGTAATAACGATTGTTTAATGTTTATCAAATACATAGTAAATAATGGAAAGGATGCATATTTTGATTATATTATTTGACTAGATGACTAGAAAAACTTCAACAAATCTAAAGCAATAAGACACACAGAACTACATAAGTTCCGCGTGATGAACGTATTCGCTCGGCGTATAGGGAATTATCGCGCGTACACGAGTGATGTAATTGGTGATATTTAGGTGCGTGCCGTGAACCCGCGCGACGTGAGCGGACTGTACCTCCGCTATACCACTGTATATGGTTTTATCGACATTAATAACATATTGACACTTGTTTCCTGCGTTATTGTTTGTTGGTCTTGAATTGATTAACATGTCTTGTTTTTAAGATTACTCTATTTTATATATAACTTATATAACCTAGCAAATATCCGCAATGTAAATTGATTTCCATTGAGTTTAGTCGACAAAGTGACATTGGGTAACGACATACATACATATACTCGCAGCTTTAAATCCTTTGAAGGGGTAGCCAGAGCTAAGGAATAAGAAATTCCTCAGCCACTTTTGAAAGTTGCGTGGGGCAAAGATGGTGAAATAAAGGTTGTTGGTGATGGGTCTCCAACCGCATCGCCCAAAAATCCCATAAAAGCCTCAATACCGTTATGTACACCCACCGGAAGAAATGGGGCGTGCTATTCTAAGCCGACACTACACAGCTGTGTAACGAATTAAAAGTAATCCCTAGTTGATTAATGTTTCATACCGGTACCCAGTTTACATATGCCTATAATAGTTTTTTTTTTTAATTAAACAGTACAACGAAGTCCTTGTTGTCATCCCTGATTTAAGGCTCGTCTGCCCGCCGCTGTAGCTGTTACTGCTGTCTTATGTACTAGCTACTGTTTTATGAAATGTTAGACATAAAAGATAGAACACATGTTAATAATATAATCAGCAAATTTCGTTGCGCCATCCCGGTCCATTGTCTTGCGTGGTTCTCCGAGAAGTGCCGTGGCCTCAAGTTCAAATCCCAAAGTGCAAATATGCTGTAATTGAATGGTTATCTGTCGAGTCTGAATTCATGAGCGTCTATGGCTTCTAGCAACTTTATTCTGGAATAAGTTACTTTAGCTTAATTATATTGCGAGTCATATTCGGCTATGAAAAAGAATTGCAGGCAAAAATAAAAATGATTACAAAAAATCCTAAAAATAAATAATTCTAAGTTAATTTTTATCATCTAATTGCCATGGGCTAAGAAATTTTGTAGTTTTTTATAAAACATTGTTTTTTAAGTTTTCTTAATGTGCTGTTGGATATCTTAATAAAGTAAAATAAATCTCATGCTTGGTTTTAAGCAACTCTGTTTGATCTTTATTATCTTACTCTCTTCAATCGGTATCTTGACATCTAAGTTATCTCTTTGGCGTCCGCCGACAGCACTACCCCGTTTCTTCCCGCTTTTTTTGTAATAGGTGACTAAGGGTTTAATCGCAAAATTTTGTCCCATCACCAACTATCCAACGATTGATGGATGTGAACGAAGCCAGAGAGGTTTGCCAGGATCGTACAAAGTGGCGATCGATAGTCTCTGCCTACCCCAATGGGAACTAACGGCGTGAGAATATGTATGTATGTATGTACCAACTATTAATTCTCTTACCATCATTTCTCAACTAATTTTCCAAAAGATACTGAAGAATTTTAATTATTATATTACTCCTTTTCTTATTTATAGTCGTAAGTATAAGTACCTATGTATGTATTAATATATTTGTTATTTGTGCAGAGGCAATGGCAAGCTGGCGACGTGGGGCTGCATCATCGGTTTCGTGGTGATGATGTGTCTCGACGTGGGACTCGGGTAACCGGTGATGAACGCAACAGACTATAGTGCCTTACTGCCCTCGCATCGATTTTCATACGCCTGTACATGGGACGCGGAGCAAACTCTTTGGAGAACTTATTTATAATCAGTGTATGTATTTTTTTACGTAGTGGTTGTGTAATATGAACGCGTTTTTTATGCTTCTCAATTTATCAATATGCTATACGATTGTTTTACCATACTTGTATGTGTTATAAGTTTAGGCGAGCATTATGGGTTTCACGATTGCTCACCTTATTTTATAAATTATCAAAAATTCTTTGGTCTACAATTAAAAAAAAAACTATAATTTTACAGAATATTTCACGGAAATTTTGGTCAGTTTTCCATCGCCAGACGACCTCGAGAAAACAATAAAATAATATAGTAATAAATACAACTAAAACTAAAACATATATATAAGAAATAAAAACGATACGTTCTTACAAACTTTTCCGGGATTTTTCGCCGTATTGGGTATTTCCGATTTGCATACGTAATATAGTAGAGGAAACAATGATGAATAGCTTGATAATAATTCAATTGTTAATCTGACAAGAAATTTCAGTTTTTTTCGTATAAACTGAAGACTCGTATCCACTTACATTCGTCGTTATGAGTCTTTACACGGAAATCATTATACCACTGTGAACGTGCATAATTATACTTCGATGTGTAAATCTAAAAGAGTTTGCTTTGCATATTCATCAAGATGTTTTGTTGTTTTCATCGATTATATTGAATATAAATTTTAAGGTACATACATGTATCGATGAATCTTGACAAAATATCTTGGATAGATGAATTGAAAAAACGTATATATAATAGAATAATTATTTTTGTTAACTTTGCTATAGAACTTTTGTAATTTATGAATGTAATGTAAATAACATTGTTTTTACAGCATTTTTTTATTAATTTTAAGTTTTATCTCGTGAGAATTAGAAACAGTTAGTGCAATATTCGGCTTTCGGCTAAACGGGATGTCAAACAGTGTATATAATGGATTTTAACTGCCGCTAAAATAAGGAGAACTTGTGATAGCAAATGGAGTATTATATAGTATATTTGTCTATAGTATTGTCTAACTAGATAATTTGTAATTCAATACATAACTGAAATATGTACATTATCTTAGCTTAATGAATTTTGTACTTAATCGGAACAACAATTTATATTTAATTGTAGCTAATAAAAATTTTGCCATCACAATCACATTAATAAAAAAGTATCATCAAATCCCTTAATAAAAAAAGTGTTTTTTTCATCAAAGTGTTTGAAGAATAATCGGATGTATCAAAGTTGCTTCCAAGTATATTCTACTACTCTACTCTACTTAGTAGAGCCATAAGGCTACTTTAATTATGCTAACAGCCAATTAAATATTTAGCGGAGTCAATTATAATTGTAACTAATTACTAGTTAAAATTTACCAAATACAGTTTTATAAACAAGTTCAAAGATATATAATGATTGTATGTGAATGTAGTTGCTGTGAAAATCCCTTGCTGATATGAGCTTTCCTTTTGTAGATTATGTTTTGCGTCGCAAGCTCAAATAGGAAATATTGTTAATAATTTATAGTGGATAAGATGTTTTTATTGACGAATAAATCATGAAAATTATAATAGATTTTTTTATTTGAAAACTTGTCTAAATCCACACCGTTTTTTCTTAAAAATTTAAAAGAATTTCCGTTTTCAAAAATTCTTCAAGACGTTATGTATGATACCCATCGGAAACCAACCTATTTTATTTCAGTTGAACTTATTTTAACTTGTGTTATTGTGTAGTGTCGGCTTATAATAGCTCTACCCCATTTTGTCCGGTGGGTGTACGTAAGAGGCGACTAACGGTATCGGGGACTATTAAGGGATTTTTGGGCGATGCGGTTGGAGACCCATCACCAACAACCCTTATTTTACCATCTTTTCCCCACTAAACATTCCAAAAGTGGCTGAGGAATTTCTAATTCCTTAGCTCTGGCTACCCGTTTTAGGGATTTATAGCCGTGAGTATATGCATGTATGTTATTTTTACTTAAATTAAGCCGTTCACCGTTTAACAACTTAAGAGCTTATTCCATTTGACTGAATGAAGACGTCTGAAAATCAACATCTCCATTCAGATTTGTGGAATATCGTTCAGAACGCTAGACTTCTGAAAAGTAGACAAATTTTGGCTCCAAGCTCACAAAATGTTTAGTAGCTCCGTCTCAAGCTTATTCCATTTGACTGAATGAAGACGTCTGAAAATCACATCTCCATTCAGACTAGTGGAATAACCTTCTTACCAATATAACTAGTACGTTGACCTTCAATTACGAATTTCAAGAATTATTTCTAATAATATTTGAAATTCCTAATTATGCCTATCGTAGAACCGTGATAGGTCAATGGGTACACCCGCCTTTCAGGCATGCATGGGTTCAAATCCCGTGTCGAGCCTACACCAATTTGTCTTTGTGTTAGAAAGAAGTTCATACGTGTGGTTAATTTATCATGGTTGTTAAATGGTGAACGATCAGGGAAAACGTCGTAAGAACCCAAATGGCTAAGTGTACTAAGTCATGTGACAGCGAACAAAACGGCGATAGGCCTGCCCCCTATCACGTGAGTACACTGTCCAAGCAAAACTTGGGTATTCTGAACACCTAAATATATGTGACAAATACAGGTGACAATATCACATGATTTTCATATGTATTAGTTCCTCTGCCAACACCTTAACACCTACCCACGTTTTGCTGTCGTCATTCTAATTCAAGTTTTCTTCAAACGCACAGATAAAAATTGAGTCAAATAGCGTAAGGTTTAAAGAACTGGGGCGCTAGGCGTTTTATTCAACAATTCATTCATAATAATATTAATTCATGAATTAAAATTTCAGTACTTCATAAACTATAAAAAACTTAGTCATTCTTAAACAAATTTTCTTCAATACATGGATATAAAAAATGAGTCAAACAGCGTAAGGTGTAAAGGACTGGGGCGCTAGGCGGTTTATCAACAATTACTCATAATAATATTAATTCATGAATAAATACTTCATAAGCTATTAAAAAAACTTAGTCATCCTAAACAAAACTTCTTTAATACATGGATATAAAAAGTGAGTCAAACATTTTAAGGTGTAAAGGACTGGTGCGTTAGGCGGTTTATTCAACAATTTCTTATAATAATATTTATCCATGAATATATAAAATTTCGATACTTCATAAACTTAAAAAAAACCATGCCATCTTAAACAAATTGTCTTCAATAGGTACATGGATAAAAAAAGTGAGTGAAACAGCGTAAGGTGTAAAGGGCTGGCGTGGCGCTACGCGGCCGTTGACCCGCGCGCAACTAAAGCACGGCATAGCTGAGCGTCCCGACTAGATCTCAATGAAATTTGTTACGCTACGAGGACTTTTACTGTTACAGCCTCGGGACCATAACTGTGCTTTTTAATTGATATCGTATGTTTTTTACTTGTCGTTTGGTGTATGGTTTTTGGTGGTTCAAATTTAAAGGGTTTTTAAGCTATTAGTTGGGAAAAATCCTTGATTTTTAAATTTACTTACATAACATAACATAATAATAAACATAAACGTTCACGCCGAATATTCCCGAAGGGGTTGGCAGAGGTACTAATACTTCTGAACATCACGTGACTTTATCACCTGGTGTTCAGAGTACCCACGTTTTGCATGGACAGTGTACTCACGTGATAGGGGGCAGGCCTATCGCCGTTTTGTACGAATACACTGTCACATGACTAAGTACAACTCAGACATGTGGGTTTCCTCACGATGTTTTCCCTCACCGCTAACAACCATGATAAATTAACCACACATATTTCTTTACAAAAGACAAATTGGTGTAGGCCCGACTCAGGATTTGAACACTAGTCGTTTGCACGATAACCGAGTGTTCTACCCACTGGGCTATCACGGTTGCTTTAAATAAATTTACTTACGGTACCATAAATAGGATAATGTTATTCGAAAACGGTTTTCCGTTTATAATACGATTGGGTCTACCATCAACTTTGAACATACTAAAAAGATGCACATATGGTGCTGTACTAACAGTTGAAAATAGTCATTTAAGGCTCCTCAAGAATACGAAGCTTTGGAAATGATTGGAGGACGAAGTGGTTCGAAACCACAAGTGGTATCACTGACGAGGAATCGTTAATAAATACCGTAGTTCTTGCTTACCTTTTGGTATTAAAGCCGTGAGTTTTTGGTTTATGTGGCAAATGTATCGACTAATAACAGTAAAATGAAAAAAACATATTACTTAATGGCATTAACAAATTACGGGCAGTGTACGAACTATTCTACATACATACATATACTCACGGCTATAAATCCCTTAACGGGGTAGCCAGAGCTTTGGAATGAGAAATTCCTTAGCCACTTTTGGAAGTTGATTGGGGAAAAGATGGTAATAATAAATGTTTTTGGTGACGGGTCTCCAACCGCATAGCCCAAAAACCACTTAATAGGCCCCTATACCCTTAGTCGCCTCTTACGATCACCCACGGGTAGAAAGGGGTAGTGTTATTCTAAGCCGACACTACACGGCAAACTAAACTAAAAAAACTAAGTAAGCCAACCTAGTAAGCCAAAAAGGCCTTTAGCAGGACAGTGTCGGTCCTCCATTTCGAAGCAACATACATTCAATATTAACAGAAAACTATAATTATATATATCTGTGTAGTATCGGTTTAGAATAGGAATAACCCATTTCTTCCGGTGGTTGTCGTAAGAGGACTTATGGAATTACGGCTTATTTAGCGTTTACAATCCTCTTCCACTTAAATAAGAAAAGTGGTTGAAGAATTTTAAATCCGAACCTCTGGCTACCCCTTTCCGGGATTTATAGCCAACTCAACTACCAACGCCTGCGGTGCCTCCTTTTCTGCCAGTGAGTAATAAAAGTCAACGGCACTTAACATTGTAAAGCTATCTTTAGTTTAACCCGAGTCTGCGTTGTAATTAGCACCGGAACAAAGCGCTAATGTTATCTGTTACTACCACTTAAAATGTTTTTATAGCAATTACAATCATGATCTAATGAATAAACATATAGGTACATACAATATTCACGGGTGTAAAGCTAATACGAGGTAGCCAGTGACTAGTTGTATCAACGACTAGGCCACTGGTGCAAAATACTTCATCACCGTCACCGTAGCTATGTGAGTCGACTCCTGGCCATTAAAGAGAAATAACAGACCAATACCATATTTTCAAACCCCACGATCTCTCGCGTAGGGTATAAATATGTTCTATACCCTTTCGGAAGCCATGACTAATTTGTTCATAAGGCTGGTCGTCGAACTTCCAAGATAGAAGTTTCGCAATAACTCTTAAAGTCGAAATGGCCCAATAGATATAAAGGCGGATATTACTTGAAATATCATTTTAACTTTCAGTTAATATCAACCATCTTAAAAAAGCAATATAATTACCCCTCTTCTGCATATTATATCTAGCTTTATTCCTTTGGACAGTATGAGACCATAAATAAAAGATGTTATTAAAGGAAAGAAAAATTTTTCGACACTGGCGGGGTTCGAACCCGCGGGTATACGCCCCCGTCGCTCTGCCAACTGAGCTACAGTGTCAGTTGGCATCCAGCGCGAAATTTCTCTATCCTTTGTTTCTTTTTTACACGTTCAAGTAGTGTTTGCGTTTCCTACCTCCGAATTTTAACTAATTCGGACGGCCACTTGTCTACCTTTTCAGATAGAATGCAAATGTTGGAAACGCCGAACTTTCACATAATTTAATTAAATTAAAAATAAAAATTAAATTAAATTAGTATGAGACCAGTTTTAAAAAGCCTTTAACAGGATAATTCATTTCCGCTTTTAAATCTGCCCAAGTTTGAAACTTTATGCATTTCTATTTGGATCAGCTGTGTAGTGTCGGCGTATAATTGCGCTAAACCTTTCTCCCTTTTGGGAATTTTTAAGGAATTGGTGGTTTATGTGGATGGAGACCCACCACCAACCATCCTTTATTTTAAAATCTTTTCACCTCCCTGCTTACAAAAGTCGCTGACGAATTTACTGAATCTCTGTCTAAGCCTTTGTGGGATTTATGGCCGAGAATATATTGATGTATGTTCTATTTGATAAAATTAAAACAATATAATTGAAGGAGTGTCTTGTTGCTTCTTCTTTTTAAATTACTGTAAATACCTAATTTATACAAAAAAAAAACAGTTTTATTGCAACAAAAGTCCCCTTTCCGAAAACTACGATTCTTCAGCTGTTTATCTTATATAATGTCAAAGATCATATGAACTTGGCCAACCTTCACGCCATCAACGATTTTTAAATCCTAATTAGCTTTATAAAGATCATGTAAAGGTCGCAACAAACTCTTTAATGACGGATTTAGTTGTTAAGGACACGGACAATAAAAATACGCAGCTAGCTGGAACACTGAATAGGCTAATAAATTTAAATATAACTTAGTTGGAGTTATTACTTGAACAAATACAAAGCCTTTGTAGCTGAGTTACTGTGCTGGTTTATTTTGAGGTTTTTAAGAAATGCTCATATACAATTTTTTGGCGATTCCGTTGGAGATATTTCCATTCACCTTTTTAAAGTGGCTGAGGAGTTTCTAAAAATTAAGCTAAGCAAACACACTTTTTAGGATTTATAGCCGGAAGTATAGTTATGCATGTATGATAAAATAGTAATAGTTCCTTAAGAAATTTAAACCGCAAGGAGACCCAAGCAAACAAATTTTGGTTGTAAAAGCTTAATATGAAGTCAGAATTACGCAAAGAATAAAAAAACTCTTCAGAGACGATATATTTAAAGTACAACCCCTTAAACAACTCATAATCCCTTACGATGTAACTAAAATAAGTTAAAGTAAATACCTATAAGGCTACACAATAAAAATACAACCGTAATAGCTCAGTGGGTAAAACACCGCTTATCGTGCAGACGGTGAGGGTTCAAATCCCAGGTCGGGCCTACAACAATTTGTTTTTTCTAAAGACATATGTGTGGTTAATTTATCAGGGTTGTAAGCGGTGAGGGAAAACATAGTAAGAAAACCTACATGGCTGAGTTATACTTAGTCATGTGACAGTGTATTCGTACAAAAACGGCGATAGGCCTGCCCCTTATCACGTGAGTAAACTGTCATATCAAAACGTGGGTACTCTGAACACTAGGTGACAATGTCACGTGATGTTCAGAAGTATTAGTACGGCGTGAACGTTTGAATTTCAGTCAATAAAAATGTGCAAAGTGATGCATATCACAATAAAACCGCTATGCATTTGTCGAGCTCAAACCGTTGGGGTGGTAACGCATTAAATTGTATAAAGGGAGTCTTACATGTAGGTTCTGTTGGCAAACAAAAGACATCAACGCGTAGCCTTACTTATATCGATGAAGGAAAACATAAAGCTGAACATTGTATTTTAAATGTTTTAATGTTCAATATATGTAAGGATGACCTATTTTTACTTAAAATTATTACATTAAACATTCGGTCGCAAGTTGTTTAACTATACAATATATGTTATAATCTATAATAATAATTTACCTCTCAGTAACCTGTTAGTAAAATTATTGTAGAAATCAGCTCCACAGATCTGGCAATTCCTCCTCAAAACTCACCAACCGTGTACACTTTGTCTTTTACTATCATCTCCCCAAGCGATTTCTAAAGTAAGCAAAGAACTTATTAATTTCAACGCTCTAACTCTAAACAAGGCTTTTAACTCCAGGGTCTAAACTCTAAAGAATCTGAAGCGAGTAGAGAGCTCTCATATTCCGACGTCAACGCAAAAACATCAGCGTTTAATTCTCTTTGAAATACCACTATTGAAACTTTGACGTGAAAAGAGTTTGTCATGATCATCCATTCATAAATTCACGCTTTGAATCTGACTAATACTAGCTTACCTCAGCTGATGTTCTGACGTCAGTAATGTGTATTTTGAACCAAACGAGACTATCCTTAGCCCCATTGTAGCTGCGCGGCGTAGCGTGAGCGGTAGACAGGGCTGCCGATATGTTTTAATCAATATGTAGATATTAGATATTTTAATATATGTTATGTGATGAAGAATGTGTGACTTTGATAAAGATCGGATCCCCAACAAATACAAAGTAAATATACAAGAAACAATTGGAATAATAGCTAGATCGACGTTGATGATATATGTTGTTTTAATCCAAAAATAAATGATAGACGTCAATTAATATAAAATATGTTGTCTTATTGAAATAATTTAGCAGCCCTACGGACAAAGTGCATCTAAGCTGCGCCAGCGCATCTCAAGCGTGACGTGTGTTGTGGCGTTGCTATATGACGCCATCGACAGTGACGTCACTATCTACGTTATAACTAATAGAACAACGGAAATTTACTCAGAAACATAGCACAAAACTTCTTTCAACCCATTAGAAAAGAATTCGTTACTAAAAACTTTCAATATAAAATAGGTTTTTTATCGATCGACTAAAATGTGTCCATTTAACATTTTACGTTCGGCCTCGAATTGAGATTAACTGGGATCGCAGATAATCCCATTTCATAGGAAATAATACCAAATTACCTCTACCCTTAACAATAAAATACATTTTATTATAGTTGGAAGCAAAGATAGCGTCAGAAGAACATTCGTAGTGCGATAATTTACTGAAAAATGTTGGCCACCGTAGCTCGGTGTTTCATAAACAATAAAAATAAGAGTCGCAATGACAGAAGGAACGTCAGACAGAAAGCGTTATACAACACAAGAATATGTTTGTATAATCTAAATGGTTTTGGTGACGATAATTTTTATGAAAATAATGGTTTTTGGCAACCGATGTTTGGGCTTCGACTAGTTAGATGTCGCCACTGAAGGGCGGTGGGAGCATCGCCAAACTAATAGGATATTCGGGAGCGATGACTCTACATCAATTACGCTTTTAAAAATTACAGTCGTGGGTTTAATTACTTCTCGTTTAAATACGTCAGTTTCACATTTTTGCTGTTACCTTGGTTACTGTTGATAAGAATTAACACCCACCAATTGGAAAACATCATTATGTATGACGCATAGCTCACTAAATAGTCTTGTAGTCAAATGCTTTTACTAGTAAATATTCCTTTAGGCTTGTTATATTTGTTCGCGATATTATTTTAAACTGTTTCAAAGCGAGAATTAAATACAGTTTTGTTGGTAAACTATGATGACTCAATCTTATTCCAAGTTTAACGGAAATCAATTCTCGTTAGTCAAATTTCTGTATCAATTATTTGAGTATAGTTAAGTAAATATTATGTTGATATTTTTATTTAATTATACAAAAAAAACCTAGTCCATGCCCATATCTTTTCCATTCTTGAACTAATCGTTTTACATTATCTCAGTTTGATTAAACTTTGTTCATTTTAGATACATGGGAATTTAATTCTAGGTGGTATTGACCTGTGTCATTGAACTTATGTTATCTCTGTTTCGTTATGGCGGATGATAAAGAATAATTTTCCTACACGCCCTCTAACAATCTTTAAACGGAATTTTTTGGAAGTCTTGTTAGTAGTTACACCCTCACACGATTCTCGTAACACACTCTATCCTAGATGCTCCAGGTCTCTTAAGCCCTGTTATAAATTAAATGGTTCGAAAAAAGTATAAAAAATAACATTCATATACTAACGCAATTAGTTTCCATTGAACTTGGCAGAGCTATCTTTACAATTCTGGCAAACCTGTAAAGCTTTATTTAGGTATACCAATCTTTTCCCACATCCCGTTTCATTCTTAACACTTCACACACCTGCCTTTGTGAGCACATCCTCTTGATTCTCTATTATAAATAAAATATACTTAAATATGAAATTGTAGACAGCAGTGTAGTGTTTGATAAACCGTATCGAATGTGTTAATCGCTGTCGCCAACTAAATGATGTGTTTAGGTATACTTGACACAGACGAAACGAAGTGGAACATATACTGGCTGCTCTTCAATGTTTTTCAATCAGCTGATACTCTTCTAGATTCTAAGAAGTGTCACACATATGCTCACGCCATTAATTCCCATAGGGGTAGGCATAGACTTTTGATTACCACTTTGTAAGATCCTGGCAAACCTCTCTAGCTTCGTTTACATCCGTCAGTATTTTCATGCATCTTTTATTCTTCATACTTCGGACGCCTGCCTTTTAAGTGTCCTCATAATGGATCTGGGTGCAATAGGCAAAAAATTTTAAACACCCCTTACCAAACTGGATTGTTATTTACGAAAATCTTACATGCTTCATTTCACCCAAAAAAATATTATTTCATGTTAAGCACAAAGTACGTATGTAAATATAACCTTTGAGATTCCCAAATAATCAGCTTAACTAGGTTAATATGATATTGAACTGTTTAGTGGTAATCTATAAAGATTTCCTTTAGTATAAAGTATGTGTGGAGGACGGCTTGTCGTGCTCATTGTAATATTTCGATTATTGCGAAATGTTTAATTAGGGCGAAGCGGCGGCGGGCGCGTCGCGACACCAGGCCTGCGGAACTACGGCCCGCAAACTGTACTCATTTAGTATATACAGCATTTCATTATGTAAAAAGTAAGTAATAATAAAATGTGTATTTTAATTTTACCACTTTATTGTGCAAATATCAGATGCTTAACACAATATCTGCTCAATAAATTATACTGCATTTCTAGGTTAGTTAAAAGGCGAAGGAATATAATGAATTTTACTTAAAGGTAAAAGCAAACCAAATGTCATTTCTTGCTCTATTTACTTAAGTAGTGGGCTTTAAACTTGTATTTTTCATTTGTTCAAAATATGCATAAATGTATGTTATTTAATAATAATATAGGGATGCAAAAAAATGTGTAATATTAGTAATAAACAGGGTAACAAAATACTCGTGATAAATAGACAGTGTCATGTTACAATATTACTATCTCATCTCCACCCGTGGCTATCATGTAAGAAGATCACAATAGTCTTTTATAATACCAATCCTTCATTTTACCAAATCCTCCCCTCTAAAATTCCATAAGCAGCTAAGAATTAGTTGATATCAATACTCTAGCTAAAATACTATCATAATAATTGAAATTTGAAATTGAAACTGTTTATTTGCCTTAAAAATTAACAAATTTTAACAAAATAATGTTTACATGTATTAAAAAATAATACGGCAAAAAGGAACAATCTCAGTATTTGCTGCAAACAGCAACATTGGTGCTAGCTTACAGCGCAGACTAAACTAAAAAAAAATCTAAAAATAAACAACAATGCAAAAGTTGTTGTATTTCAACTACTAATTAAAATAGTATTATATAGTTCGAGACGGCCCGCATGTTGAGCAGGCCTGTCGCGTTATCTGCGCGGCCGCGCCGGGGCTCCGCCGGGTGAGCTGAGCGCGGAAACAGACATTGCCCCCAACTAACTTTACTTTCTCCTAATCCTACTGAAAATACACATTATGCCAATGTACATGTGTAATGGGGTTCCATGCACTTGGTATGCAGTATGAAGAAATTGTCATTATGTACTATTGGATTATTTAGGTTTCACACTTCCACTAGAAAATTAATTATAGTAATATTGTAAGGTAGCTTACTTGGAAGTACTTTGATAGTATCTTAACGTTTAAATAAATTACATAGATTTTCAAAACGTATTCTTATATTAAATGATTAAGTTCATGTTAACTGTAATGCTAATCTACATCCGGCACGTAAATCCAATGGCAGACAATTTTCAAAATGGATGCCGCCGCCTTGAAAATGTATTTTGTTTTTTTTGTATTGTTGCCGCGGGATGAAAGAAGCATATTTTTTTATATAGTATATTTTATATTGAAGACATTCTAACGTATAATGATGATAGGAATATTTTTGTTATTTGTTCGTTAGCATGTAAAATAATAATATCATCTATTCCTCAAAAACACTTTTAAAATATAACTTCTTATTTAGCAAATTATGAAATACAGATACTCAATTATTTTCAGTAGGTTTCCTAAATTAAAACGAACTAGGGGCTTTACCATTGTTATAGTAAAATATTGAAATTAATATAATAAGAAATTAGTAAATTTAAAATCATTCATACATAAATTAAATTACTGTTTAATACACATGTGCAATATCACTCTGACTTTCTTTGTTAGTCTGTGAGATAAATGCTGCAATGGGTAAATCGTTTTATGTACAAGTAAGAGGGATTAAAACTAATAAAAGTGCCAAGCAAAAGTAAACCAAATTAATGGTTAAATGAGTGGCATAGTATAAAAACACAACGGATTTTCAACGCGTGCCTTACTTTCAGTGGATAAACGGAAGATACTCTGTAAATAAGTTTAGTTATAAAGGCGATTAATTAATTATGTGAGGGGTAAGCTTTGTTGTTACGGTCTTCTACTCTTACTTGTTTTAAGTGATTAAAGAACAAATCGAATGTTTATCCTTTAACCCTTGCTGAAAATGTTCACGTTTTTATTGCGGCGAATCTGAGACGGTGGACCAGACCACCGATGGACAAAGATTGATAAAGATAGTATGGATAAGCTTTAAGCAAACATATGTTCCTAAATAATTGATCTTACTTATGTGACAGGAGTCAAAACTGTCTCATGATTGAGTTTTCCTAACTGTTAATCCCTGTGTGTTAATGGAACAATCATAAGATTCCTGAAAAAGAAGAAAAGCAGTAGTGTCAGCCGATCTATGCCATAATGTTTTAATACATGTACTGCTGAGCTGGTTCATAGATCTATTACGTATTATGGGCAGTTATTTAAACTTCAATCACATGACGACCCTGTAGGTCTACGACATTCTATTGTTGACTCTATTTCTCCAGGCGGGCGTGGGCATATTTTATGTAACATGAAAAAACCAAACGAGAATTCCAAGAACCAAACATTACGACCGTAAAAACTGAAAGTGTGGATCACGTGAGCTGTTAATGTGGAGTACGTAGGTTGTCTGAAAGCCGCCCACGTTGCGACGGGTGTAAATTAGGATCTGAGGTATGACTGTATGAGATGTAGGACTGTATGAGTTGTATGACACAGTCACGCGTTCGATTTAGTGAAACGACACCAGCGGCCGTTCACATTGCTATATTTACGGATACATGACGAGAAATATTATTTTATGCATCGTACTTTTACTTTTTGAACTTAAGTTAACATTTTAGGGTTTAGTCTATTAGGTTTTGTATCACAACTCACTTTGGACTTGAAATGGTTTGATTTATCTAAAAACCAGTGTGCCTTTTTTATAAAGTTATTAAAAATGGTTTTGATACCAAAGGCAAATCAGTGAGAAATCTCATTTTTAGTGCATGCCTATTATGTTAGTTAAGATAGGTTAAGATAGGATAGGTTTGAAAACATTTCATCTTCTTTCCTGGTAAATATAAGGTCTTTAAAGCAATTCATAACAATAGCTGAGAAACTACCACTAATATCATTTACCTCTCTCAACTTTCGACATGGCCAAAATATGAATAAGCAGTAGGTATCTAAATATATGTTTTTTAGTACAAAACGACTACAGAGACATATTAAGATTATTTATGAAATATGCTAAAAAAGGGAAAGGAAGGAATATGAAATGAATTATTAATAATAATAATACACTGTCACATGACAAAGTAAACTTCGCCATGTAGGTTTAGATTAGATTAGTAAAACTGCAACATCAAACCGCCGGAACCACGACGGAGTGACACCATCTCTTTCAAAAGCCATGTTGGGTTTCCTTACGTTTTTTCCCTTACCGTTAACAACCATGATAATATAATCTCCTTGCTTTAGCTTGCTTTTACTTTTTAGGTAATTTTGAGTATAAAAGTTGGTATGGATTGGGGCCCACTCTATAGATTAACAATCTTTTAAGGGGATTTTCTTCAAAAACTTGAAGGAAAATATAGAGACATCTTACAAGCCCACGTTTTCAAAAAACCTTCTTTCAGGCAGTTTCCGTTGTTTGTTTTTTATCATTCTTCTTGTGCAAAACCAGCAGAAAGAGATGACTTGTTTTGTTTGAAACGTATTTGAAAGTAGTAATGGATGGATTTTCAAGATAGAAGTTCTTTTGATTAATTGACATATTATTTGCCATTAACCATAATCAAACTCACGAATCATAGCTTCATTTTCCAGTCGCCATTCTACCCGCGCCACAATGCTGAAATGCGCATGACCTTAAATTACAATAGTTGTTATCCATATGTGGAAAATGATTTGTAGGAACGATTTACCATTCGAATGATAAACGTTTCAATAGAAACATCATAGGTGGTGATATCAGTGAATGGACGTGTGTGCTCATCGACGGTATCCGTGCCAATGCCAGCCGTAAACTAGAAAAGTATTGTCCTCGATGTTGCGAGCGATAACTCACGCTGCGATAAGGTTATAAACTCTATGGGTATTGTGTTAGAGTGTATATTGGGTCGGTTTAGGTAAGCGAGGTTGCGCGTGAGATATGTGAAGTCGCGGCATGCGGGTCGCGCGCCGTTCTCACGCTTTGAATATTCCCGCTCCCGAACCTCCCCCGCCCCCCGCCCGCCGCTCGTCCTTCGCCGCCAGCCCTTCCCCCTTCCCTCTCAAATATCCAATATAATATCCTAATTGAATGAACGGCTCTTTCGTGAACGCCAACCAGATCCGTTTCTTACAACTTATAAGAAATCTTCATTTGTTCTCATAAGAACAGAAGTTGTTCTTACGTACTACAATTATATTCTGATTAGAGTGAGACGAATAAGTATAAATGTATGCTCAGTCGGAAGTGAGGCTAATGCAAAAACAAAGTAATAAATAATACTAACGCACATCCATCTCCGATGAGCCTCCTAGTTCTCACGCGGCTGAAAACCTAATTCCTAATGTAATTCAGCCTTGGCCTGTATTTTTAATTGCACTTTTCTGAAGAGCTCGTGTGAACGTGTTCTCTGGAATATATTACATTTATTAGCGGTGTCGTCGGATTGAAACTATGAGAACAAAAGCGGACAAGTCCACGTGCAATAAAATGGCGCCAATCTGAGTGTTATTGTTTTGTATACTATGTTTTGGAAAGATTTGCTGTGTTTGCGTACATTGGCACTTATTCCCGACACTTTAAATCTAAAATGGTAGAAGCTAGTTAGCCGGCGCCCGAACTCGATCCTGCCATAGAAAGGCAACACCTCCATTTCTCTGAATCGACCGCGTCAGCTCTGACGCTGCCAATTTAAATTGTCAAACCGTGTTTATTTTACTTATTTTTGGCTTGTCTTCGATTTTGTGAATAGTTACCTTATTAATGGTTTCTGAAAATATGTGACTTTGCTTATTAGTTGAACATATTAACGACTTTTGCTGTGTAATGTCAGCTTAGAATATCACTACCCCATTTCTTCCGGTGGGTGTACGTAAGAGGCGACTAACGGTATACGGGGCTCTTAAGGGATTTTTGGGCGATGCGGTTGGAGACCCATCACCAACAACCTTTATTTTACCATCTTTTCCCCACTCAACTTTCCAAACGTGGCTGAGGAATTTCGAATTCTTTAGCTCTGGCTACCCCTTCTAGGGATTTATAGCCGTGAGTATATGTATGTATCTATATATATTAACGACATTAAATGTTTAAAGGGTTTTACAATTTTCAGTTTAACAATATTTATTTGTATATTATTTATGGATACAAACAAATAATAAGTAAAGCTTTTGTAACAATCAAATCAGTAGTTTTGCCTCTTATTTTTTCAAATTTGTTATATATCATCATATCGTTCTAACTTTTACTCATAGGTCGCCTAATATACCATTAATACTTCTGAAATTTTCAGTCAACAAGACACACATAAACAATCATTTATATTATTTTTCATTTATCAAATCAACGGAAATGTATTTTCATACAATTTTGACGATTGAGCTCCGATAAATTTATCGTAATCACAAACACTGGCCACGTGTATTTAAATTTAAATAGTTGTTTAAATTGTATAATTTAAAATGAATACTACCCACCAATCACTGTAAAACAGCATTTCTGTTGATAAAAATGTTTATTGTTCCTTAATTTTCAAACTTGATGCGAAATCTATAATTTGATTTTTGCATCAGCTGGCAGCTCTACTTGAGATATGTATTTGAATAATAAATATGGTGAAAGATAACTGTTTAATAAGATAAATACTTTATTTTATATCACTTCCTTGAATTAGTTGTTAAAGTATTCTGTAAAATATCTACAACAGTGCTTATGTCCAAGATTTTCAGGAAAGCGATCAGGGTGGCTGCGGCAGAATTGTTGATGCCGTTTTAAGTAACTGCTGGTAGCTGTCAGGAATATAGATGGACTTCGTGTTTCATGACTAAATAAGCTTATAACAGGCATTTTTGCAGTAGCTTTTATACTTTCGGTTTTGGTTTTAAAATCGTTTATCATCTTTCAAGTATGTGATCCATCGAAGATTTCAGCTTTTAATTCGTCAGCACAATTTTGTTGAAGCATGTCTAAGTTTTTTTACTTCTTGTTATCAACGAAATTCAGACCAGCAAGCTCATTGAGCTTTGTCAGCAACTTTAGCTGTTTTATCTATAAATATCCCCTTTTTAAGATCTTGAAATCTCTAATAAATTTTGAGCTATGGGCTGGGTAAGCAGGTAAGACTCTTCCTTCTTACAAGAATTTGAATAAACCACAGCTCTGTGCCCTATGATGGAAAAGGCTTTTGACAGTTTCCGTAATAACAGTTTGTTTAAATAGCTATTCATGTTAATTTCGGCTGCTTTTCAAAATATCTTCCAGAATAGCAGTAAAGAATTAACGAGTTATTCTGTCTCTGTATATTATTGAAGTCCTACAAAGACCAACTTTAGGTGATGATAATGGTAACATGAGCGTACCTAAAACTGATTTTCAGCTAACAACCGTATATGAGCTTTTTTAATCAATCCCTTGCCTTCCAATGCAATTGACATGTTTCTTCAGACCGTCTACCCATCGTTACATATTTTAAGTCCACAAAACCATAGCACTTCTAAGATAATTAAATATCTATTTAGTTAAATGGCATCGGTGAAATCCATCGGCTGCGCATTGCAACGAGCGTGACAAGACGCGGCTATTTATACCGCGACGGGGGCGCCTGAACTCAAGCTTACCTCTCCACTATTATTAGACATTTATTTTAAACTTTTCACTAGATTACTTTCTTCCGTCTGCTTATTAGTGGATGATTGAGATGCGTCGCAGGGGGTGACTTATTTATATCCTGACGCGGATGCACATCCTTTCGCCTTTTATTTTTAAAGGAAACCAACGCTGTTTCATGTGTTAGTAAGTTAGTAATTTAATTGTGAATTTAGAATTTTTAGTTCATTTTCGTTTTTGTTTATGCGTAAAATATTTTAAGTCAAAGAAATTTACTCATTGCTATTTGAGAGAAAAACTAGAAATCATAGCGATTAAAAATGAAATAGCTAATTGTTAATCATACTAAAAGCCAATAAACATAGTTAATAAATATTTGCACTAATAGCCAACGAATTCATGATCATGATAACAATGATTTTCCATCCAAATTAATTGTATCATAAAAATATTTGTAGGCTACTATTAATAAAATATCTAACACACTTCAGCAACCACAAACGCTACAAAATTAGTATAAAAAGGGAACAATAATCAATTTACAACAAACAGGCGCCAAAATACAAGCAACACGATCAAAAACAAAAATAGCTCGATTCTTAAGTCATGCCAAAAAATGTTGCGAAAGGCATAACAGAACCAAATAAAAAGCTAACTGGTTTCTAAGCAGGAATGGAGGATGGAGGAATGCACCGGGGGGGAGGAGGGTGTTGTCGCAAGTGCTTACTGCACTTGTCGGCGCTTTTGAAAGCCTGGAGCTGGATATTCGGTGTGGTAACGGAGCACAGCCTTCCAGGAACCGCTTACCTGTCGCATTCCAAGCCGAGCCTGCGCCGACAGACAATCGATGCTGCTAACGAATTATGGAATCGCATCGCCTTGTACCTTGTTAGTTTGGCGGAATAAAACCTCTGTTTCTTGTATATTACAGCTGGAGGTTTGTTCTAAAGTTTCATGATGAAAGGTATATTGTTACAATCTTGGGTTGTTAATTTTCAGCTCTATCCTCTACGGACTCTGCTCGTTAAAAGAATTGATTATATACCCGTGCATTCACTTATTTCGTGAAAACACTGTGGTATTATTATTTATAGCCATGAAATGTTGATATGATAGCAATTTATAATTGTGATATACGCCAACTGCACGCACGAAAGAGTTATTCGCCCTTTTCACAAGTGAGAGCGCGTAACATGTTACTGTTTTTTTCCTCTGGGTCTGTATATAAGAGATATCATAGCAGCACAATCTCCATTTTTTAAATATTTTAATCATTAAAACATTAAATCATACAAACACATGATTACGGCCATAAACCCCAAAAAGGGGTAACCAGAGCTGTAGAGCTAGAAACTACTCAGCCACATTTGGAAGTTGTTAGGGGACAAGATGGTAGAAATAAAGTATCGTTGGTGATAGGTCTCCAGCCGCATTACCCAAAAACCACTTAAAAAGCCCCATACCCTTAGTCGCCTCTTACGACACCCGTGTAGTTAGAAAGGGGTACACGGCAATGTTAATTAAATTATTTCTAAGTTTATTAGCGAATCGCCGAGCTTAGCAATTGCGATAATATTATGTACTAGTGGATCGTCCCAGCTTCGCACGGGTAGCGTTGTTTTTTTAAATATCTGAGGTTTCTTTCTTCAGTCACTGCTCAAGCATTGTGAAATTCAGTGAAATGTTTTCAATTTATTAAATTTATAGCACTCCCTAAACAGTGTAGTTTGGTGATTTTGAATGCGCTTTAATGAACGGTTCAGTATTTCCGTTATGTAAATTAGTAAAGATTTGGTTTTGATCACGGGCGCGATGGCTTATTTTATGTATAATTTCGGTGTTTCTCTACCGATTTCTATGATTCTTTTTTTATTGTATAGATAATAATGTTACCTTTTTTTAAATTAGGAATGAGTGAGAGGTTTACAAACGTAAGTATAAACAAATATAATCAGAATATTTCGAACTGCTAAGCTATCAGGAAATACACGTGTTATTGTGAGTCCACCGTAAAAGATAGACATAAACTGTTGAGATTTTTTTTTTAGATAATTTTATGAAGAATATTTCCGTCATACATGATTTCTATGTACGTTTAACCATTAAGGCTGCACACGCGACGGAAGCTTAAAAAATGGAGTAACTTCTCCCGTTTTCCCAAAATTCCCCTTTACTACTCGGTTGGAAATATACAAAAACCTGCCCAGGAGTATGAAGAATAATTGTACCAAGTTTCGTTAAAATCCGTCGAGTAGTTTTCGTTTCCATAAGGAACATACAAACCGACAGATAGACAGACAGACAGACAAAAATTTTACTGATTGCATTTTTGGCATCAGTATCGATCCCTAATCACAACCTGATAGTTATTTTGAAAATATATTTCATGTACAGAATTGACCTCTCTACAGATTTATTATAAGTATAGATAGATGGGAAAAGGTTTATTTAAATTTATTTCTAAGGTAATGGGAATGTATCATATCCTAACAGTTCAACCTTATTAGCAGCGATCTTGTGACCTTTTCAATAAACATTTTGGGGAATAAAAATGTACGAAAATTATCGTGAGTGTATGAGTACGTAGGTCCAATATTATAGCCAGAAACAATGAAGTTTCGGAAATTATTTGTACAAGAGAGCACGGAAAACTTGTAGAAAATGGTTTTAGCACTTTTGAGCTAATTTAATGAAAATCAATTGACGACTTTATTTGCTAAATAACATACCTTTTTAGTATTGTTATAAATTGAGCCTGATTATTATTCGAATTATATCTCAGTATCTCATGGTTATACTAATTGATTTGACTGTGACACGTACTCCTGACCCGTGAAATGTCCAAGAACTTTTAAACGTGTTTCATGATTTCATAACAATGAGAGGACGTTGTACGAAGAATTGTATTAAAGATAAAACTTTACAATTATAGAATAATACTGCGGAATGTAATGTTACCCTTTATTTTTATTTTATTCTATAAATTTATACTAGTATTATAAAGCTGAAGAGTTAGTTTTTTGTTTGTTTGAACGCTAGGATCTCAGGAACTACCCAATCAAATTGAAAAAAAAAATATCGAAATAAATGTGTTGTTTATTAAAAGTATTTTATTGTGAACAAAATTGTCCTTCACATCACTTCATTTAAATTTCTCCGCAACATAATTGACACGCGTGCATGAAGCGCAAGACAAGACGCTGAGCTGGCCGGGCGGGCGCGGCGAGCGAGGTGACCCGCGCGAGAAGCTTAGGTTTAAGCCTTATAAGGAATAGTTGTAATTGAAATAATATTGATTAACAAATCATCATTTAAATTCGTGTACTACCATCTATGTTTGGAAGTATAGTCGTTGAAAGAAATATATTTCTTTTTGTGGTCATGAATTTACACTAGCTGGCGCTGACTGTATATATTCTACATCGCGGTAAGATTTCTTTTTTGTTTTTGTATAAATAGGTACTTAAACTTGGATTTCACGGTTTTCTTGGTATCTCTTCTCTTTACGGAACTGTAGAATTCAGAATTCAGTGTATTATTGGTTTTTGCGAAGTATGATTTGACAAATTTGTACCAAATTGAGAGTGTGCTCAAAAAGGCAGGCGTCCGAAGTATGAAGAATAAAAGAGTATGTATGAAAAGATTGATAGATATAGACGAAGCTGGCCAGAGAGGTTGGCCAGGATAGAACAAAATGGCGATCGATAGTCTCTGTCCACCTCGAAGGGAATTAACGGCGTGAGTTAATGTATGTATGTATGTATGGTAACATCAAAGTGTAATAATAATAAAACATCCGAAATATACTTTCAACATTTCATCGTATTATACAATTATTAGGTATAATACACTTTCATTTTGTAGTATTTTTTTTATACTTACGGCTAAGATTGTTTTCAACACGGCCAACTATATGTGGCGTTGTCAAGATCGGGTTGCGGGGAAAATCAGTATAGAACACAGCCACAGGAAAACAAAAGATATATAATTTACGCAGAAGTACTTTTAGATATATTATTTCTTATTTCAAAACACAAATTGACGCGGACAAAGTCGCGGGGAACAGCTAGTAAACCAGTAACCCTCTTGTTAAACTCTGCTAATGTTACACTGAATTCGTTAACCTGCGTAAAAACATTTAATAACATGTCCCTTATTTAATTAAGATTCCTAAGATTGGGAGTTATTAGTAAGCGCTTTTCTGTTTAAGGCTTTAGTAATTGTATTTATCTGACAGAAAGCACTAACCCGCTAAAATACCATACGTATAGGGAACCCTTTCAAAAGAGCAACCTTCTAAGAATACCCTCCCAAAAGGCGTCATTAAGCCTGTATATTTACTTTTTGAACTCTCGCGGTTTCTAGGCATTCTATATAATAATCGAATTTAACCAACGAAAATATTTTTTACGACAGTAGGTGTGCTGAAACGTCGGGCAAACATATCACGTAAGTGATTTAAAAATGATATCGTTGGTTAATCTCGATTATTATATATAATATTAAGCCTATATGTTTCAAAAGGGAAACTTTTTCAAATTTACCCATTCATAAAGGGTTTTGGAAGATAGTCCCTCTCATATAATTTATTAATTTACTGGCGGTATGAGTAGAAATTAAATTTATAAAACTTTTCCTTTCGGTAGGGCATCCTTTGTTAATGGAAAAAGTGGCTGTTTAGGCTTGCATGAGTATTACTTCTTTACGGGTTTTTATAATTAGTCACTCGTTTAGTCCACAGTTCATATCTACTGCTCGTAGGCTCTTATAACTCCTATACTGTATGACTAAACAATTAAAAAGCAGTGGGCATTTATCGACCGATGGTTGATGGCGATGATGATAATAGAATCCATATTTTATCAGCATTCTCTTGAAGTTTAGGGCCGATGGGTTTCCAACAAATCTAGCGACCTTCCAACTTTCGACTGAAAACCCTAGATCTTTTGCTGCCTTGGACGACTGCAATAGTGACTGATGTAGTATTCCAAACAGACCCTAAATACAAGTCACTTTTGATGATCAGTGGTTAATTACTTTTATTACACTTTTTAAACCCCTCGTGTTATATTTATATCACTGGTTCGACCTAAGTATTATGGCGTCAATGGCCACCTATGTGTAAACTACCTTCTTCCAAATGTAAAACTATTATTTATTACTTATTTTGTAGTAGGTTTTAATTGCAAATAAATAATATTAGTATTATTATATTTATACGTACGAATTCCGCGAGTTTTGAACAAAAACTTAAATGAGATGTGTTGTCGCCTACTTCATATTCATGGTGAGGCAACATTGTAGTTAATGATCTGTTTTGTGCGACTCCCGACACTAACACATCGGACCGATAAAAACATATGTATCGTCATATTTATTCGGTTGACTGCTGATTTCCCAGTGGGTTATTCCCATTACCATTGCTTCTTCTTGTAAAGCTATACAAATACAAAAACATCGCACTCTCAGAACGAAAGAGGCTCAACTCAAAAATAGTGATATTGAGTTACAATCCTAGAGAGACATAAAAAGGTATGCTCAATCCGATGAATAGTAAAACAATGGCATAATTGTTAAAAAAAACAGGATAGCGAATTTTCTGACTCTATAACAATAAGTGTAACTTTTTTATGCCTCTCTATGAATGTAACTCAATATCACTATTTTTGAGTTGAGCCTCTTTCGTTCTGAGAGTGCGACATATACTCATGGCTTTAGGTATAAAATAAGGAGGATTTTGGGATTGAGTGCTGGCATAGAAAATCACTTACCCATTTCTGACCATGGGTGCGGTAAAGATTTTTGTAGAGATTTAATTTAAACTCCCTGATAACATTATTATGCTCCAAAAATTACTGATGAGTTATTGGGTCCGGGTACGTCTCTTTGGCATTCAATTTCATTCTTAATTATTAAATGATCAATTTAATAAAATACTATTAATATGGTCTGTAGAGTACCATAAATTATGCGAATTGTTCTGCATGATACGTTCTTATAAAACAAATAAAATATGAAAACTTTGATAACTTTAAAACAGAAGACGTAGTGTGGCCAGCCTGTGCTCGTTAGTCGGCTGGCAAGCACGTGTGCCGCAACCGCCTGCCCACTTCCGTTTCCGCCCTTCCTCATCAGACGCTAATTATCTTTGTGATCATTGTGTAATCATCTTTGTACGCACTAATATGGGTTTTTAGTATTGGACTGTAGACGCAATGTGTATCGTTTTAATTAGTTGTTGTTTCATATACATATCATTGATTGCCATTTTTTGCGATCCTGCAAATTACTTGAGCTTCGTCTTAGTTTTTCAATATTTTCATACTTGGCCTTTTATTTTATAGAATGAGATTGATTAATTATTGTTGTTTGTAGAGAATAAGAATAAGATCTTGTGATGACTTTAATATTTAAGCCCTATTGGATTATTTCAACAATATTATTACTTTTATTTTATAAATATTTTCTTAATTAATTAATAAATCTTTAATCGACCACTTTTAATCAACAAAATTTTACCAGCAATCATAATTTAAAAAAAAAAAGTAAAATTTGTGTCATAGTAATGTGAAACAGGACCAAAAGTTACAGAAGCTCTAAATGAAGAAATATAGTAAGCTGGTGTAAAATTAGACGCGATATTAATCAAAGACAAACATCGAGATCCGAACGCAGTAACTTCAAGTAGTATCACATTCATGCACATGATCCCTACACACAAAAATAACAGCGGACCAAAATAAACCCTTGGGGAACTCCTACTCATTCTTGTTTCCCAATAACCCCACGTTGAAATGATACGTGGAATTATTTAAATAGAAATGATTAATTAATCTCCGGTAAGATAGCAAAGAAAATGCCAAGATTGGGATGGAAATAGAATAATTTATTATTTGTCTAGATACCTTTCCATTAGCGAAAAATTCTCTTTAAAAAAACAGTGTGGGGGTATAAAATGTACAAATATAAATATATACCCACCATTGTGAGCAAATGAACCCAACTCCACTCTAAAAAATGGCAAAATGTATGAAAATAACTAAAATCAAGAAAAGAACATTTAGTTTATTTCTTTGTTCTACTTAATTTACAGCAAATTCCAGCAATAATTTATCAAAAACTCATGGCGCTTTATTGTTCTACTTGTGTCACAGATTTGATTTATCATGATTACTATTAAATTTATTACGTGCTAAGATAATAAATATACAAACACCATATATTTTCCGTTCGGTTTTGGTTTAGAATAGCACTATATCTTCTGTGCCCGTGGGTGTCGCATGAGAAGTTTTTTTGTGATTGCTGTGTGATATTGTTAGGAGAACATGTGCTTATATTTTTTGAAAAATTGGTTTTTGGTAACTTTCTAGTTCTTAAAATCTTAAGAAAAGGGAAGGTAAAATATATCAAATAAACAGAGATACTTGCGCACTGCAGTCATAAGGAAAACGTTGCAAAAATGTAACTTTAAGAATTTGTAAAAATACATAGCGCAAATTTATAGTACAATTTTGTATGCATTAAAAACCCGCATCACATACACCCTGAAAAATTCCGTGTTAAATTAAGCAATAAAATATTAATTAGAACATTATTAAAATCACAATATTTCAGGACGTAACAACTAACCGCCATTTTCGAATTGATTGGCAACATTAGAAATGCAAGAAGGTTGTTTTTATAGGATGCAGTTGTACGGCCACTAAGGTATGTATGGATGAGTGCATTCCTGGCGGTCCTGCGCGGCCGTTGACCCCGCGTCCCGGCGCCCTTGCCGCCCGCCCCCGCCCTTGCGTCTCTCCCGTCTAATATTATCTTTACGTAAAACAAAGAAAGCTTTGTTTTCTACCTATGTTTTCTTTTGCTGATTAGCTATGAAGTCTTAGAAAGTATAAGTTATTATTATTAATTTTACTAGTTCTCAAAAAAACTTTATTAAGTTATTTTTAGGCGATGCGGTTGGAGACCCATCACCAACGATACTTTATTTCTATCATCTTTTCCCCTATCAACTTCCAAATGTGGCTGAGGAGTTTGTAACTGTGAAGCTCTGGCTACCCCTTTTTGGGATTAACTGCCATGAGTATATGTATGTAGTCAGTCTTACAGAAAATATGTATGCTGTTTTGTGGGATCTGAATTAAATATTAGTTTTGTTTTGATATATTTTAGTGTACAGTGTACCCAATTTACTTAATTGATTTAGTTGTGTAGTGGTTGCTGAAAATAGCTGTAACCCATTTCTTCCGCGGGTGTTTGTAAGAGGCGACTTCGGGTTTTAAAGTTTTTAAAATTATTTTTGGGCGATGGGGCTGTAGACTCGTCGCCAATCATCCCTTATTACACACCTACTCTTTTCCCCTCATAAGTTACAAAAGCGGTAGAGATATTACTAATTCTGAAGCTATGACCACGCTTTTTTAAGATTTATAGCTTTTGTCTTTGAGATTTATTACTAAATTCATTCATTCATATACTCACGGCTATAAATCCCTTAACGGGGTAGCCAGAGCTTTGGAATGAGAAACTCCTAAGCCACTTTTGAAATTTAAGTGGGGAAAAGAATGGTAATAATAAATAATTGTTGGTGAAGGGTCTCCAACCACATCGCCCAAAAATTACTTCAAAAGCCCCCATACCCTTAGTCGCCTCTTACGATCACCCACGGGTAGTAATGGGGTAGTGTTATTCTAAGCCGACACTACACGGCTATAAATATTAGTAAATATATTACTTACTAAATTATTATATATTACTAAATTAGGTATCAATTTTAGGTAGATAAGTTAGATAATATTTATGTGAGAAACTTAAAAGCAATTGTAGCGTAAATCCACGAAGACTTGGCAGTGGTACTAGAGATCTTCCCTAGATACAGAGACTATGTACTAGTTAGAAAACATTCAATGAACACCATCAACTGCGTATTAATTAGTTGAAGAAAATGATGATTACGAAATTAATTAAAATACCATTGCGTTCGTATCAGTATGCCAAACATTACAATTATAACGCAGCTGTATTTTGCAAAGTGGTTGGATTACAGAAATAGATTATCCAGTTTAATAATTTTATGAGTGGTGAACCGAAACTCCCTCGCCAGCTTACAACCCTTTCTTGAAAGAATCCCTTAAATAAACTCAAACTTAATGTTCAAGCGTTGTAAGCCTTATTATACGTGTAGTGTCGGCTTAGAATAACACTACCCCATTTGTACCCATGGGTGATCGTAAGAGGCGACTAAGGGTATAGGGGGCTTTTTATGTGATTTTTGGGCGATGTGGTTGGAGACCCGTCACCAAAAACATTTATTATGACCATCTTTTCCCAATCAACTTCCAAAAGTGGCTGAGGAATTTTTCATTCCAAAGCTCTGGCTACCCCGTTAAGGGATTTATAGCCGTGAGTATATGTATGTATGTATGTATGGCAGAGGTACTAATATTGAAAATCTCGTGTCATATATGTCATCTAGTGTTCAGAGTACCCATGTTTTGCTTGGACAGTGTCGTAACGTGATAGGGGCAGGCCTATCACCGTTTTTGTATGAATACACTGTCGCATGACTAAGTACAACTCAGCCATGTGGGTGTCCTCACGATGTAGTCCCACACCGTTACCAATTAACTTCCCCCTAATTGCTGGAAAAAAATATATTTTTATTTACTGTTACTGTACTTTTTGTCTACGACTAAGCCTATGGTGAGACGAAGGGCTTTTGTTCAATTAGTAAAATAAATTACTTACAAGATTTTGTCCAGTGACAGGCAAATTCCAAAAATTATTCTTGTATAATTTGTAGTTGTAGGTACAGAATGTTATAAAGACAAATCATTTGTAACCAGTTGGACACATTAGATGAACTACTGTTACGAGATCTATGGTAATATATTTTATATATCGTAGGTATATTCCACAGCAAGATATTACACTAATATTACGAATAATAAACTTTCCAGATACCTTCGGCTAAGACGACGAATTCACTAGTCATTCTTTCCTAGAAATACGTGTTTCAAAACTTATATGAAAAAAGCGCATTCCGTGAAAAATGCAATTCAATAGTTTAGACATAATTTTAGTGAATTATATAACATTATTTTTATTTCTTCCATTAAATGGAATATATCTTAGGATTTTATAAGTTGTATGATTTGTCGCTACTAAACTCATTCACAAATTATTAATTTAACTTTTTCGACAATAATATTGTTCAAGTTATAGTTGTTTTAGAAATGTTAATTGTTAGGTACCCTATTACAAATGTTCATTTTTTAGGTTCAATTATTTTCTAATGTGCTTAGCTTCATAAGTTAAATATATTTTAATTTTTACAAAAGTAAATAATTCCTTTAGTTTAAGAAATATATTTTTTAATATGCTATTTTTGTTTTATTTTGTGAAGGTACTTTTATATTTAATATTCGGTCTTGTATCTTTTTTTATTAAACACTAAAATAAATCATTTAAATATATATTATTAAAACATATATTAGGTATACTTAGAACTGAAGTTTGCCGAATAAATATCTCGCAAAACCGCAGTTCGACTATCTACGACTAAATAGGTTAATATCACAACCTACGCATATTTTCCACAATTGACCTGATTTCAAAAAAAATAACATAAAATGAACAATTTATTAATTCAGATCACATAAAATGAACAAAATGTATTAAGTAGCTATAGGTACCCTATTATTGGCGAAAATCGCAAAGGCGCGTGCGACTGCAGCGGAAAATTTCGTGCAATTTTCCCGGAAAAGGTCTGACAGATTCGAAGGGTTTCGATGTTTGGGACTGAAGACAATGTTTGCGCCTGAGGGTTGCGACTATAATTTGTGTAATGCGACAATGTATGCGAGTGTGTGAGTGTGTGCGTGCGGAACGCAGGTGTTCGGGAGATCGCCGTATCGCCGGGCTTAGTATGGACCGCGGCGATTGATAATAACCACTTTTTTAAGCAAAAATATTAGTTCGAATTGTTCTAATTGAACGCAAATAATAAAAAATCGAACTTTTTTATTATAACCCCGTAAAAGCCCTTCGTCCGGCCCTACAACGTGGGGTTCCAGACTCGATTTCCAATGCCATATTTACAATCCAAATCAAATTTAGAGTTAATTTCACGCACCATAAACTGCATATTTAATAACAAGTTAATATGCAAAGTGCAATATAATAAAATACGCACATCCCGTGTGGTAGATCGTCGGGTGCAAAATTTGCGAATTTTTATCTCGATTTGTGTGGCTTATTATTTGTTACAGTATATTAGGTTGTGTTTTTGAGTGTTGCGCGGGGGTGGGTGAGGTTTGGAATTTTACGTTTTTCAGTTAGTTTGGGAAGAAAATGGTGTTTTAGTTTGGTAGGCGGCGGTGTGTGTGTGTGCGTGGGTTCGTTGATTGGAGCGCGCGGCGGTGTGCGTGCCGCCCCCGCGCCCGCGCCCCGCTCCCCGCCCGCGCCTGCTGCCGCACGCACACACACACCTGCACACAAACACACACATCGCTACCTCGCACTACTTATCACTATTTTTATCAGCGTCGTATGAAATTGACTAAATCAATTACATTTAGATACACTAATATCTAGTACGTTTTAGTCGAAGCGAATATTTGGGTTTGAGCATTCTGAGTTATTCGCTCTAATTAAATGGATGTTTATTGAGGTTAAGTTATTTTACGTTTTCGGTGAACGCATTGGATGCAAATTAGATGCATTTGTTATTTATCAACTGCAACACAACAAACTAGTAAATTTAAACGGTATTTAGGATATGTACGTAGATAACGTATTTAAATGAATTTTCAACAGATATCGACATGAGAAAAATAAAAAAATAAATATTAATTATACATTTGAAATTATTTGCCTGTTGCAAATGAAATTTTCATTTACTTTTTAAATTTTTTTTTTTTTGGGTGATTTAATAACATTAAAATAATTTGTTTTGTATGGTGCTTTTGCTTTGTAGGTATCTACTACAATAATAGACATTTAGATTAATCACTTTTTAAAACAGCTGACATATTAATGACACAGCATTTACACATGATTGTTGGGTGATGTGGTTGGAGAGCTGTCACCAGCAACATTTAATTTATAACATTTTGCCCGCTTAACTTCCAATGTAACCACGATAACCCCCCTGGATATCGTATACCTTTCTATTCTCTATTGTCATTAATAAAACATTTCTTTTGCAGTACAATATATTTACATAAAAAACCAGTACTTTCGTCAGTTGCCTTAGGTTAAATAGCCGGCCCCGACTGAGAAACGGGAAAAGGCTAGGAGAAAGGATTAAAAAAAATGTTTTGCATCCCCTAGCCCAGAACCTGGGTACGCCCATGAATTTAACTGAGGAATTACTTTTGTTGAATTTTACGCTACCCTTTTTTTGACTAAGTTTTGAGTTTAGAAGAGCCATGAGTATATACTCATACATATGTAACTCTTGTTTCTCAGATATAACCAAATAAAGAACTTGATTCTCATGATTTATAGTTACACTTACATCCTAAGTTTCATTGTCTATTAGACTAAGACTAAAATCGCTGCAGTTTAGTATTTACACACATACATACATATACTCACGGCTATAAATCCCTAGAAGGGGTAGCCAGTGCTAAGGAATTCGAAATTCCTCAGCCACGTTTGGAAAGTTGAGTGGGGAAAAGATGGTAAAATAAAGGTTGCTGGTGATGGGTCTCCAACCGCATCGCCCAAAAATCCCTTAAAAGCCCCGATACCGTTAGTCGCCTCTTACGTACACCCACCGGAAGAAATGGGGTAGTGCTATTCTAAGCCGACACTACACAGCATAGCCGACACTACACAGCATTTACTACCAATATAAGTATTATGGTACATTACGAGTAATAAGTAATGCCTACTCGAAACACCACTTTCACGCTATAATGTAAAAACGACGAAACACGCCAACTGCCCAATTTCAGCGTGACAAACAAACTAACAAACATTAAGCACACTTTCACGTTTATAATGGAGGCACAATACGTCTTGTCACAGATGACTAAGATACGACAAAACTAACATCGGGACATGGAAAGGCCATAGCATGTTTCGTGGGTGTTGTGTAAGAAAATGGTAGAGAATTGAAAGGATATGCACACACACATACTACACATAGTACATATCATAACAGGCGTAGACAGTTTTCAGAAATTCTTTACCCACTCTTAGAAGTTAATTGGGAAGAAATATTCTCACGACTATAGATCCCAAAACTAGAAATTATTTAGTTCCTTTTGTAAGTTTATAGGGAAGATATAATGATTTGCCGTGTAGTGTCGGCTTTGAATAACACTACCCCATTTCTAACCGTGGGTGATCGTAAGAGGCGACTAAGGGTATAGGGGCTTTTTGAGTGATTTTTGGGCGATGTGGTTGGAGACCCGTCACCAAAAACATTCATCCTATCACACCAATAGGTTGTGGGCATAGGGACCTAAAAATCTCTTAGTCATAGTGTGTATCACCATACTACCAGCAGACCATAAAAGTTGTATGTTCACTTCATATCTTGCGTATATGACTGGATCTGCGCTTGCATACAAGCCCCAATACCATAAGTTGCCTCTTGCGCCATCCCAGGTAAATGCTCATGGTTTGCATACATACATACAATATACTCACGGCTATAAATCCCTAGATGGGGTAGCCAGAGCTGAGAAATTAGAAATTCCCCAGTTACTTTTGGAAGTTGAGTGGGGAAAAGATGATAGGATAAAGGTTATTGGTGATGGGTCTCCAACCGCATCGCCCAAAAATCCCTCGAAAAGCCCCAAGAACGTTAGTCGCCTCTTACGAACACCCACCGGAAGAAATGGGGTAGTGCTATTCTAAGCCGACACTACACAGCAATATACTCATGGTTTGGTGCTTTTCAAAGCTTACACTATGCAAACCAACAGTATCGGCTAATAATAACACTAATATCATCTCCTCCCGTTGAAATTTACGACATATCCTTTACACTGTTTTAACTTTTATATAAGAATTATGAATTTAATGGCAACTTTTACACATCTAAAAATAAACGTCAGGCCCTTTGCTTCTTTGTACTTTGTTCACTTTCAAATGGCTGTAATGTTATGTATATAATTGACGACATCCATGGCCGAGTGGATAGGTGACTAGCTTCGCGGGCCGGAGGTTGCGGGTTCGATCCCCGCTGAGAGCAACATTTATGTGATGTTATGTATATGTGTATTATATAGTATTAAATTTATCTTCGAGTTAGTAGCAGTAGTAGTAGTAGTTTGGCTTAGTGTATAACTGACCCTTTCTTACAGGTTCAACCTAGTAAAGGGAATAGAGTCTTCCATACGGCTTATTATAAATTGTGTAAATTCTTCGTTATATAAGCCCATTTGTTCTTTTTTATTGATTTGATTTGATTTATAAATATTTATTGTATAATTTAGCTGTAAGTATTCCAAACAAATAAAATAAAAATAAAAAGTCTAACTTAGTTTAGGGCTAACTTGATCTGTGTATAATTTGTCCTTAATTATTATTATTACTCAGCCAAGTTGGGTTTGCTCTCGATGTTTTCCACTTCCGTAAACAACCCTGATAAAAAAAATTACGCATATAAGTATAGTAAAGTCGCAATCGTGCAGGTTTCTGGACTTGAACCCTCTGCCAAGTTTGGATTTAAAGTTTAATACCCGTCATACGAGTAAATAGTAACAAAGAAATAGGCACCAATGAGTTTTAGTTTCATGTCAGACAATTTCACGTGTGAGTAATACATTTTCTTTGATTTTCGCAAATAAGCGACACAGCTGCGCACATAAGAGGCGCCAAGGAGCGCTAATAGTGGCTGCTGTCGGTACGAAATCTAATAACTGTCTATAGTATATTTGCTTATTTACGTTACTGGCAGTATATATAAAAATTCGTAAAAGGGTAGCCTGATCTTTGGGATCGCTGATTACTGACGTAGGTTTGTTGAGGAAGAAATAGATTGTAAAAAAAACACTCATATTAATAAATCGCGTATTTTAACCGCAAAAAAGTAACAAAATCACACTTTAGAGGGTGATTTGGCCATAGTCCAGTACGGTGGACTAGTGTGGGTAGGCAGACTCAAGACTATAACCGTAGTAGCAGCTGGGGCAAATGCCAATAGCAACGTGCCCCCAAAGCACGGATCTTAATTCTTGGTAAATCAGATGATGCCTGCAATATCCTGTCATACTAGGTTTTATCTCACATATTGAGTTTTTACCCTCTTTAAGAAAATTGTACAGATCGAAGAGTATAATAATGCAAAGATACAAAAAATTTAGGAATGCATAGGGAGGTTTTAAATCTTACAGCTTTGTATAGCACAGAATCATGAGTTTTATTTTGCAGCTGAATTTAATCAGCAAGTCAGTTGAATATAAAATTAATTTAAGAAAGCCAATTAAAAGTGTTTCCGTATAGTACTGGCTTAGAATAGGACTATTATATCTCTTCTTGGAGGAATCAGACAAGGCGACTGTGGGTACAGAATTTTATAAGTAATTGTAGGCGATGTTGTTACCTATCACTAATGTTACTTAATTAGACCGCCTTTTTCCCTTTGTGACTTTTCTTGCTATTCCCTTTTACATTTTACGATTAAAACTTCATCGAAAAAATATCGGAATCGGTTTTTCTACTGTTCTAAAAAAACCTTCCAGACGCCAACAAATCACCGCTTAATGCTTAATCCATCGTTAACACACGCAGTCTCTGTCTGTCTGACTGTTTGCATGGCCTCAAGAGGTGCACTCACTCTCACCTTATATAGCCTCTGCCAAACCGATTTCAGCCAGTTTCCACCAATTGTGTGCACACATGTAACCTTATATGGCTCTGTACACAAACAAACGCGTAATGAACCGATATTTGGGTCAACCAAATGCCATGTTTTAACTTGGAATATTTATTGAAACAAATGCGTAGTACGATTATCAATAGTGTGTGAATGTGTGACTGAGTTGGATCCTTCTTTTGCTGTGTATCGCACAAGGTGACTAAGAGTTCTGGGGCTTTGAAACTAAATCAAAAGGCTTTAAAGGTCTGCATTGGTTTAGTAACTTTACTCTGTACAGATCTACCCTAAGTGTTGGTTTTGAAATGTAATTATTTTTCTATCTCCTTTCATCGACTATGATGAGATTGACGAAAATATCACTGTTTTGAATAATTTGAAAGCGATAAGGCTGTCAACATACCACACACGACTTTTGTATATCACTATCTTATTCCTTTTTCAGAAAAAAAGAGCTCAAGCATGAATCAAATGTTTAACTACTTTAAAATAATCGTATGCAGAGTAAAGAGAAGTCAGAAAAAGTTATTAAAAAGAATGTAAATGAAGTTCCTTTAAGCAATTTTCAAATAAATAATAACACTGCAACTGTGAATATATAGGTAATCTCAACACTGTTTGCAGTATTTTCGATGCTGAGTGACTTAAGAATCTACAACGATAACTTTAGCCGTATGGTATAGAAAACGCAAAAAGCTTTAGTTGCAATTTCCATCATTTCTACTTGTCAAGCAAAAACTTTTGTGGACTATTTAGACAAACCATCTCTTCTACCATTCGATAAATAATTTCCAATCACAATGAGAACCAAATAAAGTGATGAAACACCAAAAGTTACAAAACATCTAAGCGTTATCAATGGAAGAACGTCATATTGGTAGAAGTGACCCCATTTTAAATAGCGCACTTGCGTCATATATTGTTTACACGCCTCGGCTTCCGTTGGATTGATAACCGAATTATTGGAATGGGCTTAGAGAGCCGAACGCAACTTTGATAAACTCAAGTCACAAAGTGCTTTTAAAGTTCCGCTTAAGTAGCTGTACTCACTTTCTGTAAGTTTGTAGTGAAATAAAAAAATATGTAGTATTACAAAACCTACCCAACCTCGAGACCACGACACAAGAAAACATTTAAACAACATAAAAAAATAAGAGTCTTTTTTTTTTAATTGAGATTACCTTTTCACCTCTGTTGTTTTGATTTAAAGACTACAGGAATGTTTTAAGATCGCGAGAGAACATTTGATGGTATTTCAATTGTTGGACCACGAATTAACCAGAACTTACTCTTTTGCCTTAATCTTTTTCAAAAGTTGTAATTTTGTAAATTTAGTTTAGACGACTAAATTTATTGATTAAATTACTACTCTCACATCACATCATACATACATACATATACTCACGGCTATAAATCCCAGGAAGGGGTAGCCAGAGCTAAAGAATTAGAAATTCCTCAGCCACTTTTGGAAATTTGAGTGGGGAAAAGATAGTAAAAATAAAGGTGATGGGTCTCCAACCGCATCGCCTAAAAATCCCTTAATAGCCCCATACCGTTAGTCGCCTCTTACGTACACCCACCTGAAGAAATGGGGTAGTGCTATTCTAAACCGACACTACACGGCAATGAAATCAAATTCCACTTCTCAATACTCCCCATCATTCAAAATCCCAAATACTCACACCAAAGTAAGTACATTTACGGCTGACTAAGACTTGTACAACAAAAGCACGTGTGGCGTATTGCTGAGGTCCCTACACAGTGTTGTATTGAAACCCGAGCGGTGACATCACGTTTCCGTGAAAACCCGCGACACTGCATCAGCGGCGCCTCGTGTACTCTTGAGCCTTGGCGCCAGTGCTTTATTATCCACTACAATATTATCTTGACTTGTCTTTTACTACAATGTATTTTTTGTCGTTCAGCTTGTATGCTTTGGAAGGAGTGGCAGAGGAATGGTTTTGTTAGGGAAAAGCTATAACACATATATTCACGGGTACAGTTGCCAAAATAGCGTAGCTAGAGTTTTAGAATTAGGAACTCTTTAACCACTTTGAGCTGTGAAAGGATTACCAGTGAAAGAGGCCTGGCTTTAAGCTATAATATAAATTTTCCCGATATTTTGTTTAGTCCAATTTTCCAGTTTTTAAGTATATAGTATACCCACGTGACAGTCAGCAAACTTATTTCTGTGTTTTTTTTTTACATTAATAAACTGTAAGTGTCTTTTGTAATGACGGTTCCCTCATGATACCTTCCCTCACCGCCATCAACTATAGTAAATAATCCACATTTATATTTAAAAAAGGTAGAGAAATTAGTACCGGCTCGATCCCACAACTTAATATTAAACCTAAGAAAATAAATAATAAATACAAGAAAATAACATAATACGTGATACAAAGTAAGTAAAAGCAAATGAAGAAATCGTTTTCTTGTTGACTTGTTTATATATAGGTAGTTGTGATAAGCTCTACAGCGTATCAGTGTTCGATTTCCGGTGTAGGTTATCTGAAGAGCTTTTTGGATGACCTCACTTCGTACTGACTTCGCTTTGATCTCTCTACCATGTTGCGTTTCCGGTAGAGTGATTGCTCTTGTTATCAGTCGTAATAACTTACAATCCTTTTAAAATTGGGTTGATTTTTATATGAGAGTAAACTTTTAAATATGGTACTAGTTAAATCGTTACTTGTGACGTTTGTTTGCATATATAAAATATGCTTATATTCTTCAAATGAATGAGGAATAAACCAAACATACGAATATAGCAATCAACAAGTCAATTGAGCTCCCAAAACTTGTGGATTTTGTATAAAAGATGTTACCAGAAAAGGTTGGTGGTGATCTTGAGCCACATCGCTTAAATAACACAAAAAAGCCCCAATACCCTTAGTCACTTCGTAAGATTCCCGCCTAAAGTAATGGGTTTGCGAAACTGACAACATAGCAATAGTATATGGATCTATATTTGTACATACATATATACGACCGATTTCTGAATTGAGTATTCCAGCTGAGAGCAAATTAAGTATCTTTCTGTCGCATTGAAATCTTTAACAACTGAATGAGACAAAACGATACTTAAGTCGTTCTCAGCTTGAATACTCAATTCAGAAATTGGGTGATAGTCTATAGTTTACCACTCTACTACAACCGTTCTCAACATCCAACCATAGTAAAAAACAAAAACAGTCACTTAACTGAAAAACACATTTAAATAATCCCTCGTTATTTTCTCAATAATAAACCTGATAATGGAACGTGTAAGGAATAAAGTACACCTCTGGCGCCTCACGAAATTATTAAGGACGGCGGTACGATTTCCAAACGGGAGAATAAGGCCACTGGATAAGATTACAGTTAACTGTGTAAACAAACCGTTTAGATATCTAGTTGGCGACACCTCTGACGTTGTTAAAAATCAATGGACTTTGGTCAATGCAACCGACTTTTGTGTGATAAGAAACCTCGAATTGCGCGCCCAGTGACATTTCCGTGGCGACGGTGGTGGTATCGGGTACATGTATGCCGAAAATATCTAGATTCTAAGCGTTTATGAAAAAGAAATTATTGAGCGTTAATTGGTTCTGTTGCTATGTAGTGCCGGCTTGAATGTTACTACCCCTTTCTACACACGGGTCTCGTAAGAGGCGAAGGGTATTGGTCTTTTTTAAGTTGTTTTCGGGCGATGCACGCATATCCAAAGATACTTTATTTCTACCATCTTGTCTTTTATCAACTTCCAAATTTGACTGGGGGTTCTGAAGCTCTGGCTACCCCTTTTTGGGTGATGGACGTGATTATATGTATGTATGTATGTTGTTGCATAAAAGTGAAGTGATAAATCTGTTTCAACCGTCTTTTCAGCTTCAAAAGATGCATTAAGGTATGGTAGAGTTATGCGACTAAAAACAGGAAAACTGATCACAACTTAATGTTTAAGTATATAATGATTATTTTTCTTTTTCCCTTTTTTCTCCAATAGACATCATAATTAATATAAATTTTTTCAGTCTCAGTCAGCTCATGTAAGAAACTTTATAAAAATCAGTGCTTTAATTATCTGCCCCTCCAAATTAATTCTTTTGATTGGGATCACCTTTGTACAATGCTTACATGAGTTTATAAAAGGCCAAGTATTCAAGGATCTTCTTTTGACTCCTGGCCTGCCCTAAATTTTCTCGTATATGCGTAGGACTTCAACATCATTAATGAGGAAAAAAGCCCATTTTAGGACTCTATGACGACTTGCATTTCAAACAGTGATAGAAATGGTAACATAGTTTTCCAAATTAGGGATGCCTTATTATTATAACCACTGAAAAGTTTAAAGTTTAAAAGTTCCTTATTTTGTTGTGATGATTTTATAGCGTGATAGCCCAGTGGGTAGAACACTCGGTTATCGTGCAAGCGACTAGTGTTCAAATCCTGGGTCGGGCCTACACCAATTTGTCTTTTCTAAAGACATATGTGTGGTTAATTTATCATGGTTGTTAACGGTGAGGGAAAACATCGTGAGGAAACCCACATGGCTGAGTTGTACTTAGTCATGTGACAGTGTATTCGTACAAAACGGCGATAGGCCTGGCCCCTATCACGTGAGTACACTGTCCATGCAAAACGTGGGTACTCTGAACACCAGGTGACAAAGTCACCTGATGTTCAGAAGTATTAGTACCTCTGCCAACCCCTTCGGGGATTTTCGGCGTGAACGTTTATGTTATATGTTATGTTTTTATGATTTTATTATTAAAACAAAAGATTGTTCACCATATGAAAGTAAAAGCAAGTCTAGGGCGTCATGCAGCTGTAATTATGATTGAAATTAAGAAAATAAAGAAGATGTGAAGATAATCTGTTAATTTTTGGTATGCATCTTGTATATCGTAAAATGAATGAGCTGATAACATTAAAATGATTGATCCACACGTTTGTTAGACTAGTTGGGTGGCATAAGAGATATTGAGGAATGTGCTCTAGTTTCTAACTATCGTAGTACTATTAAAGTTTGAGTAATATTCATAATAAGTTTGTCAAAGGCGAATAACTTGTCAATTTAGAGTCTTGGTTTGTACTCGCTGATAATGATAACACACAGATTGAAATATATTTTGTTTACATGATTTCATATTTATACTAGCTGCTCTATAGCTTTCTGTGTAGCGTCGGTTTAGAATAGCATTACCCCATTTCCACCGTGATGGGTATTTGTAAAAGGCGACTAAGAGTATTGGGACTTTTTAAAGTGATTTTTGGGCAATGCAGTTGGACACCAATCACCAACAACCTTTAATTTTCAATATTTTCCCCATTCATCTTCTAGGAATTTATGGCTATGTGCATATGTATGTTTATACTAGTTTTTTAAATACGAATAGATTTTTTGTTGAATTTTAAGTAGGTATATGAAACTCAAAATCAACGTTCACGACGTAAGTCCCCAAAGAGGTGCCAGAGAGCATGACTGTTCCTCACATTATTATATATACGCTTTAAGAATAATCAATTCTAATATTTATATTATTCTGTTGTTCTCAGAGATGAGTTTTTGATAAATAGTTGGAAAATTTAACGATTTGATATGATATTACTTTATGACTATGGCAACGAAAACTTTGTCAGTTAAATGTTAATAGTCCAAAGGAGTTGCCTATACCCTCTCCATATCTCTCGAACGCATTTCTTTATCGTACTTCATATTCTAAAAATATTGGTCGTAATAATACGTTAAAGTCATACACTGCGACAGTATGTACCGACTTTATTTCGGTAATAAAATAAATATACACAACACAAAATAATATAAAATACAACTAGTTCCATTAATATCCTAATTTTTAAAGAAATATCAATAATGAGAGAGCTTGTATGAAAAGTTTGATGAATATTGTTAGAATATTGATATCGAGAGGATTGTTAGGATCGTACATAATACCGATTGATCGTCTCTGCCTACCCCCATGATAACTTATAGCGTGAGTATATATATATATGTGTGTATGTTTAGCTGTGTAGTGTCGGCTTAGAATAGCACTACCCCATTTCTACCGGTGGGTGTACGTAAGAGGCGACTAACGGTATTGGGGCTTTTTAAGGGACTTTTGGGCGATGCGGTTGGAGACCCATCACCAACAACCTTTATTCTACCATCTTTTCCTCATTCAACTTCCAAAAGTGGCTGAGGAATTTCTAATGTCTCAGCTCTGGCTACCCCTTTCAGGGATTTATAGCTGTGAGTATATGTATGTATGTATGTATGTTTAATGACATATATATTCTGTAGCACATACCTACTCCATATTTTAAGCAAACTAACCGACAGATTGAACATCTTATCTTGTAATGGCTGTCAAGTGCTAAAAATAGCAGTTATTATATTTGCGAAACTTTTAACCGACCAAATGTTTGGGACTGACTTAAAATATCATCGATCATTCACATGAATATATTGTATTAAACTTGAAATTATGAATTAACCAATATTTAAAAAATACTAATAAATGATTGTGACTTACACCGAATATACTTTCTCAAATAAATATTTGATGTTTTAGGATTTATAATATCATCATCAATTTAATATAATACCTAACTGTAAACTGTTTAATCATATTTTTTTTGTAAATTTGTGTTTGATGTGCAATAAAGAGTTATTTTATTCTATTCAATAGTATTAGATTTAATTAAATATTATTTATTGTGTAATGATTGTGCCTTAAAAAACATTAGACACTAAAATTAAAGTAAAGTCATAATCATAAGATACGAGGGGCATGCCAATAGAAGTTAGATACTCTTTTCTCATTTAATTGACACTGGCAAGCTATACACCATCTTATAGGCTGGTTTTTTAGTGACATATTTGAATATAGAACACACTTCTTTTATTTATTTTTTATTTGAATGAGCATCAATTTTTCCGAGAATCTGGCGGGAATTCACTTGCAACAATGGAGCTCAGTCGACGTGATTTTCGCGCTATGATTTATTATGACTTTAAAAAAGGTTTAAAGCCTCAAGAATTTCTTGAACTTTTGGCTTCTACTTTTGGTGAGTCTGCTAGTTCCCGAACAACGTATTCAATTGGTTTGCTGAATTTAAAAGAGGACAGATCCCAGACGACGGGGATGTCTCAAAGATGAAGCGATGACAGGACGGCCGCCAACCGCGGTCACGCAAGAAAACGTTCGTGCAGCCGAAAAACTTATTCCCGAAAACCGACGAATTACATATGTAGAGCTAGAGCAAGAACTAAGAATTGGATCAGCAGCAATGCAAACCATAATTCACGACCATCTTTCTCTCCGTAAACGTTGTTCGAGGTGGGTGCCGCACAAACTTACCGATGAGCAGAAAGACCGTCGGGTGTATTGGTGCCTATTCATGATGGATAAATTCAACGGAGGCGAGAAAAAAAACGTATATGATATACTGACTGGTGACGAAACATGGCTTTTATAACTATGATCCCGAATCAAAGCGAAAGTCGACTGTATGGTGCTATGAAGACTAGCCAACTCCAACGAAACGTCGCCGTGCACGAAGCACACAGCAACAAATGGTCGCCTTGTTTTTCTGCAAAACGGGTCATATTGCTACTGTTGTGCTAGAGAATGAAAAAACGGTGAACTCCAAATGGAATGTGACAGTTTTTGCTCCAACAGTAATATCAGCTTGGTGTGACAAGCAACCTAAGTCAGGAATCCGGCACCTTCTCTGGCACCACGACAATCCGGACCGCACACGCCTGCCAGAACACTAGACTTTTTCAACTTGAAAAATGTGTCAAGTCTCCCTCACCCGCCATATTCCCCTGACCTAGCGCCTTGTGATTTTTACTTGTTTCCAAAAATCAAAGAAAAACTAAAGGGGAAGAGGTTTGAAAGCAAAGAAGATGCGCTGGTTGCCTATAATTTCGAGATTTCTGAGGTATCTAAAGAAGAGTGGTCACAGGTATTTTCCAATTGGTTCAGACGTATGGAAAAGTGTATACGTGCTCAGGGTTAATACTTTGAAAAGATCGATACTTGTAATAAAGAATAAATTTTATTATTTTTGAGTATCTAGTTCCTTTTGGCATGCCCCTCGTAGTTTACAAAATGTTCTATAATATTTTGATGAAGAAACAAATAAATATAATTAAATTTTCCAAACATACATGGTAATTACTTGAGAGAACAAATATTGTAATAAAAATATTTGACACGTCAAAACAGCCATAAAATCGATCGGAAAATTATAAAGTATGAATCAGGAATGTGATCAAATCATAAATGAATCATATAAGTTAATGAGTATGCTAATAGTAGGTGATTTGTTCGACGACCTCATCTGCCAAGTTCCGATGACTAGTCGTGAAGCTATGCAAGTACTCGAGTGATGACAAATATGTTTCCAGAATAAGTCTCAACTTTGCACTATTACTACACGACTTATCGTTAAGTATATCTTTATATCAACTACACCATGTGTGAATCAACTTGATTTCGAGAAGCAAAAGGTTTAGTATAGAAACAACATACATACGTTTACTTACGGCCATAAATCCCAAAAAGGAGTAGCCAGAGCTTCAGAGCTAGAAACTCCTCAGCCACATTCGGTAGTTGATAGGGGATAAGATGGTAGAAATAAAGTATTGATGGTGATGGCTCTCCAACCGCATCGCCCAAAAACCACTTAAAAAGCTTCATACTACCATGACTATACTTTGCCAAAAAAAATTGTGAAGGTGTATTAAACCGTCGAAAGAAATAATCACACAAATGTGGCAAATTTGTTGTATTTTCATTTGCTACATCTGTGATAGCCGTATCAGCTCTATCACTAACTGAAACCGAATTCATACGATGACAGTTAAATTCGTCGCTCCAAAAGAATATTGACTTAAACTGATAAATTAACGGTTACCCGCTTTCAACATTCATTAGCCTCTTATCATGTTTACAACCACGCTGCAAGTGAATGAGTCGCTATCCAAGTGTGTGGGCAAGGTGTACTTGATACTATGGTGGGATGAAAACAGGTTGCTGGAGACATTGTTGCCAGATGGGGAATTACTTCAAATTTGAATTTTTTTCAAAGTTGTAGTCAAAATTTGGACTTGGAAAAAATCCGATCAATACGGATTTTAAATAAATTACTCTTACAAAGTCCATTTATAAAATGTAAATGTATTTAATGCCTATATCTAAATTTTACCCGTATCTGAAATGTTTTTTTTTCCCGATTTTGACAAGCCAAGCCAAGCCAACAAAAATTAGAAATCTAAGTTTGGGGGTAAAATCCTAGTTGCTTTACAGGGAAACACAGAAAGTAATCTAGCAACACTGTTTAGGACGATGGCGTTGTTAGAACGACGGATAGAAGCGTGGCGGACGGTTATCAAGCGCGGGCGCCTGCAATCCGCGTCGAGAACTGATATGCCCAACTAACCACTCCATTCTAAAACCGACTTTACCCACATCACTATAAAGTTTATATTTGTTAAACTTATAAGTCCACCGACGCATGAATGGGCTGATTTTTGAATGAGCGGACTATGTCCCGTGAGATAAGCGTTATCTGGCCAGTTCTGACCATGTTGACAAACTCCCGGGTATACTTAGAGGCTATCTTTAAGAAGTTCACGTTTCCTTTACATGATTGTGTTTATCCGTGGGGAAGCGAGTGGTTACAATTTAATTGGGTATAGAGTATTTTGAAGCTTGGGTAAACTGGGATCCTTAATTGGTAAAGGCACAACGTAGAGACTCAATAAAATTTATGGTAAAATAAAAACTATGTGTATAAAACTTATAGTAATTTCAGTTTTGCCGTGTAGTGCCGGCTTAGAATGTCGCTACCTCTTTCTACCCACGGGTGTCGTAAGAGGCTTTTTATTGGATTTATGGGCGATGCTCTTGGAGACCCATCACCGACAACCTTTATTTTAGCACCTTTTCCCCACTCAACTTCCAAAAGTGTCTGAGGAATTTATAATTCCTTGGCTCTGGCTACTGGCTGTGAATGTTTGTAATTTCAATCCTATTTGCATCTGAGATCCTGTTAAAAAGTGTGAATAATAAAACACAAGCATATTTTTCTGTCCAAGCACAGCCCTAGCTAATTATCTTATTTATTATTGTGGGTGTAAAGGATCCAGGTTTAAATAATGGGAAGGTGCTGCATTACACAACTATTCATCACCTCCTCTATGATAAATCACCATCCTTTCCTTTGATTTTCTTTTGTCAAAATCTCTCTTTGATAATGTATGTGCCTATTTTAAAAATTTCAGCTCTGAAATAATATGCCAATAAAACGAACGAATGATAAATAAAAATTTCTAATCACAGCTGCAAAACAACAAAAAAATACTCACATGCAGAATGAATGTGGCTCTGACTTCTGATGTGCCATTCAGTATTGTTGATGTGTATTCAAAATAAAAGATTTTGCTGATTATCTCTCTTCATAATCTTCGTTACAGCCCATATATGTTCTCACCCAGAGGGTTAAAGTTCTAAAAGGGATTTTTCTCTTTAAAAGTAAAAAAAAAGTAATTTGTGCAATGTAGAAAAAATCTATTCCATCTACCATGTACAGGGTACGGGGCTCTTTAACTTATTCTAGAGTTATTTGTATACCGCTTATTAGTTATAAAAAAAATCGCGTAAATAACGTGTAATACCCAAATATGGTCATTAACTTGTATGAATACGAGCTATAAAGTCTCACGCGTGAGGGAGAACATTATTCCGAATGTTATTAATAACAGCTTCGGTGGGTCAGTGATAAGAGCCCGACCTCGAATTCTGAGGTCCGGGTTGATATCCCGATGTCGAAACTATAACTTACACTTCTATTGCTTGAATCCAAAGTTGAGAAAGAGACCGCTTTTTGTGATAACATTGCTAATTTTACTGCCCATTTAAAGCGTGGTTACAAAGTTAAGGTATTTGATAAACACTATATACATCCACATATCGCGGCCGTGAATCACAATAAGGGGTGCCAGAGCTTCAGAGCTAGTAACTCTTCAGCCACATTCTGAAGTTGATAGGGGAGAAAATGATAGAAATAAAGTATCGTTGGTGATGGGCCTCTAACCGCGTCGCCCAAAGATGTCTTAAGAATGATAAACACTACAGTGTTGCTTTTGGTAGCTTCATAGAGCACTGCCTATGATGCTCAAAGGCATTAGCTCGAATCATACATCGATGTGTCTTTTACTAAGTCATATGTGTGGTTTTTCAAAAATAAGGTACTTTGAATGGACAGTAGATGACTAATCGTCGCGAGAAAAATTTGGTTTAAATTCTACCGATTAAGGTATAGGAAAGGAACCTATAAATTATAACCTAAGCTAAGATAGTAGTAGTTTTTCTTATGGTTTATGCACATAAAAAAAAACATAACATAAACGTTCACGCCGAATATCCCCGAAGGGGTTGGCAGAGGTACTAATACTTCTGCACATCACGTGACTTAGTCACCCGGTGTTCAGAATACCCACGTTTTGCATGGACAGTGTACTCACGTGATAGGGAGCAGGCCTATCGCCGTTTTGTACGAATACACTGTCTATGCACATCAAGGCATGATATCATGTAGTTATTATATTCTTTGAATAACACTAGCCATCTCTTCCCATAGTTGTCTCACAAGGCGAAGGTAGCTGAAACCCATCACCAATCATCCTTTATTTTAATCTTTTCTCCAGTAAACTTCCAAAAGTGGCTGAAAAAGGTCTGATTCCGAAGCTCTGGTCACCCCTTTTTTGGGATTTATAGGAGTAAGTACGTACGCGTATGTGTTTGTTTGTTTGGTATTAATTGTATTAGGAACTACTAGACTGAAAAAAATCTATAAGAGTAGAAGGCTTCAATCTTCAGAAGAAAGTATTTTTTTTTACTGCGCGTACAAAGTTAAGGTGTAATTTTTGTTTGACAATATTATTAGCACAAAACTATTCACATAAAAAACGTAAATGACAAGTTTACATACCCAAAATATACCTTATCGGAATTGATGCAAAATTTAAAAAAGAGGTTTTCCCATTCTGCGTTAAATCATATTTACAGTTACTGATTAAAATACATTATGTCACTATCAACGTGAACGTTAATGTACATATTTTATTAATATTTACTCTAGTCTACTGTTTTGTTTCAATTGCATATTTCATACTTGAAAGATCAGGCAGGTCCTCAGTAAGAAGACGCTTACGACTTGTCGTATGGGATGGGATAAATAACAATCAATAACACACTAAAATAGTCAAGTTGTACTTTTTTACCTCGGCAAGGACTGAACCCACGATTTATTTGACTAAAGCCTTTCGGTATTTAAAAGAACATTCACTTCGTTAAATTAATTATTCATCCAGCATACGGTTCTTAATTCTACGGTATGGGTATAAGCATATTTCAATTATGTAGTAAGGGAACAAATATAGCTTGGCATCAGTGAACTATAGAAACCTGTTAAAATCCAGATACAACCTTCTACGAACATACTACTTTACCTTTTGGATAGTCCTTACTTTATTACACAAGCGCCACAAAATTGAGAAAAACTGCATTACCGCGGTTGACGCGAATATTAATATTATAACTTACTTTAAACAAGCAATTCAATCATCTCACTTAATATGTTTAATATTACTTGTTTTAAGCTATTAAAGTACAGTAGGTTTGAAAAAATGCCAATGTCGATGTATGTTGGCGCGTAAAGACGGCTGCGCGCGCACCTGCCCCAGCGCGTGCAGCCTGCGCATGCGCGTGCTACATCCTCACTATTTAATGCATCTGTAAGGCACACTGCCCATTCTAAATACGTACTCCTTTTATTTTCTCGAAAACATCTGCTTAAATGTTGCTTGATCAGTTTTTGTGTCCTCTTGTTACTATCTAGATAGTCGTAACCAAGGAGGTGGACATATCTTTGGAGTCTTTATTTCTTTTGACGCATTTGAGAGTTGAATGGTGGGAAAATACAAAAACAATCAAAAACTCCTAACCCCCGTCGTCCTGATTACAACACTTGATTTATAAGCCGACAATATTAGCATTTCCCTACTTGGGATTATAATATGAGCATATGTAAAGGCAGTGTCAGATTAATTACCTTATTATAACCGACTATAAATAATAAAAAGTTCTACTAAGCATAAGTTCTCGATTTGACTCTGTGTTTTTTTACTCATATAGTAGAAATAGTAGAACCCAAGTATCGTTACTCTTCACTAGTGTATAGTTAGTGTAAGTTTTTTTGTGCAATTATGATGCGCGCGAGTGCGGCGTGGCAGTCGCGTGCTGGCCGCACCTGCCCGCGCCCGCAGCTGTCCACTCAGATTTATTACAACTAACACAGCCGTACGTTTTTAAATTATTATCCTGTTTCCATAAAGATGCTTGCTAATTATTAGTATTTTTGGGTTTTGTATGGGAAATGGAATCGGATGGAAATTAGCCTGTTATCGAGCCTATGATAGTGGCAGGGTAGTCTGTTATGTATGGGAGAAGAACCTTTTTAATATTAGAGTTATTCCACTCCGTGACAATGTCGGTAAAAGAGAAACGGTTAATATATCGATGTATGAAAACTACATTTATTAACGAATTTTGATCATAATCATATAATCATAAAGGCTTCGACATACGCATAAAGGACATAATCTTAGTATGTAATTGTATATATACAAATTTTAACTTATCATTAACAATATGTTCAGGAATGAGGAGCACAATGATTGTAACGCCTGGAGCCTTCCCAGTATAACCAATGAATAATATGAATCTGGTAAGTGAGCAGGCCTTGAATCTTAATGACGGACAGTTAAACTGTCATACGTGTGCATTCTTCTTGTTCCTACGAAAATATAGAACCCTTTCTTTGCGCAATTCTTAACTCATGTTAGGAAACTACTAAAAAGGATATACCAACAACTACAAGGCGTGACCAACTCGCACTTGACAATTTTTACTTTCCTATCGGTCTCCTTACAAACAAAAGGACACTCGCTACTCGGCTATTCAGGTTATGATTTCTTTAACGGGACAGGTGGCAAGTTTTGACACGGAGAACGAGAAGCCTACGAATTTATTATACTTGCGCAGTTGTTTCTTGGAAACGTCCGCATTCCTATAGAACATGTTCTTAATATCAAACATGAGTAAAACTGTGGAAGAGATCATTATATGAGTCATTAGCGGCATTACACCGACACCATTAACATTCCGATAAATAGGTACAGCCATTTATAAACTGCTCCACGATACTTGAGATGTATCACGTGATAACTCACCCTGTACCTGCAATACTTGCTTATGCTGATCAGGTGACATACGGTGGTCAAAGTCAGAAGATCTGTTGGCGACAAAAAGGTGAAAAAAATGGGTTTTTCGTGACAAGATGCCAAATTCCCCGGTAATCTTAGATACACGTGCCGACTAGACACCTTCCTACTATTATGTATCGTTGCTTTTAAAAAAAATGTTTTCCTCATTTTCTTAAGTAAATGTGCTTTACTTATATATTTGAATACCATCGATCCTAGTTAGATGAAGGAAATATTCCACAAACGTATCCAGCAGCTCATTTTACTTGTATCTGCCTTTCAAACTGAACAAGGAATGTGGCATAGCAAACAAGTATTTTCCGTAGATTAAGCAAAACAATAAATAACTAGGATAAATATGTTTTTTTAATTAGATAAAAGTCGAATGATGTTTACCGCTCGGCGGCAGGAGCCCGTATTGAGAATAACAGAGAAATAATCGACACACTTTCCCGACATTCCAGCGAGCTCAGTGCATGAACACCGCGTCACATTGTAAATAGCACGGGACGTATTAAAATTTAAATAATGCAAGTCAATGAACCTTCAATCGATTCAACGGTAGGCTGATAAACAAAGTGCATAGTGGTTCACAGTGGCGGTGGACTCTCGTTTGAAACGCCACCAAGCGCATTCCATTCATACTGCGCTACACACGAGTCATGTCCATTAATTGTTTGTTCACAGCAGCGCGCACTCTATGAGTTTCATTTCATTGCTCCTTCTATTTATCTAGACGCCACGCTCACGAAATTTTTGACAAAAGATTACCGAAGGCTTTTGAATGACATTTTTAAGCACACGTTTTAGAAAATTTAAATAGTTAATAGTCTGAAAACAGAATGTGGACTTCGGACATATGAGAAGATGCGAGGTTTTAAATAATAATTACTAATTCACTTTGACTCCTACAGGGTCGGCTGTGATTATGATCCTAAAAAGAGGTAGGCAGGATAATCCAACAATTTTAGAATCTGTGAGAGGTAAGGCTGGAAAAATGAAATGTTTCCAAGGACACACATAGTTCAATTTCCAACAGCCAGGGTCTTGAACAATGGTATTGTAACAATACCTCAGAGTTAGGATAGAGGTGGGGATTGGATTCCTGTCGAAACGTACAAATTATAACTTTGGTGTAAAAGTTTACTTACAATGTTACTAATAAATAAAGGATAAATTAAGGAAAGAAAAATTTCGACACCGGCGGGGATCGAACCCGCGACGTCGGGTAAAATTTTTCTTTCCTTAATTTATCCTTTATTTATTAGTAATAATCCCCACATGAGGTTTTCAGTCATTCAAATTACTTACAATATTGTAAAAATACTTATGGCAGAAACCATTTTTGGAGTTTGTTTAAATCTTTTTAATTGTGAAAGTATATATCACACCAATTTAAGCACATTTATATACCACGATAAAATAAACATAAAATAAGTGTCAATATGTTTGTTGAAGTATTGACTTGTCATAAATATGTTGTTAATTATAACCGCATTTCATAACGATATCATATTAAGTAATTACATACCTTATTATATCTTGAACGGTCACTCATTATGAATTGGTTGATGCATGACTGGAAAAATGGGTCGAACTTTATGTAGACGGGAATATATATGTATATAAAACATGCTGCACGTATATATATTTCCTATGTAGGGTCGGCTTAGAATAACATCGGTGACCGGAAGAGGTGACTAAAGGTATCGGGGCTTTTTAAGTGATTTTTGGGCTAAGCTATTGGAGACCCATCACCAAAACATTTATTTTACAATCTTTTTCCCACTTAACTTCCAAAAATAGTGGCTAAATAATTTTCTTACTCTGAAGCTCTGGCTACCCCTTTTAGGGATTTTTAGCCGTGAGTACGTGTAAATTTGTATGTATATAAAGCACTCGCGTGATTTCCTGTATGACTAAGACCAATAGAACAATATACAAAACAGATGGGCTCGAAAACTTGATTAAATATATTACTAAATACTTTGCGTGTTCTAGATTATATTAGTACTGCTAATAAATAAAGAATAAATAAAGGAAAGAAATTTTTTTGACACAGGCGGGTATACCGAGGTCGCGGGTTCGATTCCCGCCTGTGTCGAAAATTTTTCTTTCCTTTATTTATTAGCAATAATCCCCACATGAGGTTTTCATGAACAAAAAGATTTAAATTAGGTATATTAGTACTGCTTTGACTTTTGCTTTTGTGTTCATTGTCTTCTGTACTACCAGATGATTAAAAAGATTTAGAATTGAAGATCAAACTAAAGAATATAACAAAGTCCCGATTGAAACGTTTTATAAATAAGAAGAATGAGGTAGGCTTAAAGAAGAATATTTTTCCAGTAATTATTAATTATGCAAGAGATTTTGTAATAAGATTGTGTTCAATTATGGTAACAGTAAGTATTTTTAGAAAATGCAACATTTTCTAACCACTTAACAATGTAAGACACCTTGATTGTCCTGCATCTCTAAAGGCAGAGGATAGAGAGCTATTCTACATTCACAATGTACCATCAATTTATTCATTTGTAATTGATTAAATGTATCTTATTTCATTCTTTATATAGGTTATGATAATTTATCGATTCCACTGTTTTTGTTACTGAAGAGAAATGGACCAAAAGGTTATTGAGTTGGTTATCATAGAGAAATCAAAAGAGGATAGTTAATTTAAGTTAGCCATTTTAGATATGTCAACAATATATTTTTATAAGACGTTACAGCAAAGAGTGGTATAAAGGTTTTTTAATATTTCCTAAATGATATACAGTTTTTTTACACATTTCTAAATTTATTTGTATTTACTTATATTATTTGCTGTGTTGTGTCGGCTTAGAATAGCACTACCCCTTTTCTTCCGTTGGGTGTACGTAAGAGGTGACTAACGGTATTGGGGCTTTTTAAGGGATTTTTGGGCGATGCGGTTGGTGACCCATCACCAACAACCTTTATTTTACCATCTTTTCCCCACGCAACTTCCAAAAGTGGCTGAGGAATTTCTAATTCGTTAGCTCTGGCTACCCCTTCTAGGGATTTATAGCCGTGAGTATACGTATGTATGTATGTTATAGTATTTATTAACGCGGCGATAGGCTATTTGTGATTAGAAGTATTAGTACCTATGTCAACCCTTCGGGGAAATACATCGTGAACGCTTGAGTTCAGTTTGAGTTTTTATTAATTATTTACTTTGATTTCTTTATTTGGTATAACACAGTTATAAATTAATATTACGGACTGATGCTACATAGTAAGTGTATGTTTATGTAGAAACGCAGTTCCAAGTTAAAGATTATTGGTCCAATTACCAATTACGTCCAGTGTTACGAAATGAACACATCAAGCAAACAATCAGTGTCATTGGCTTTGATTGAAAACTTGAACAATGGCGAGGTTCCTGTATACACTTTATTTACATTTTGCCAGTGTCAAGACGGACTTACATACTTTATAGTAGTAACCTACTACTATAATAGTAATTTATGTCATTGGAATAAGGATTATTTATTTGTGATTTAAAAAAGTCATCTTGTTTAAGGTAAGTTTTTTTTCTTGTATACATACATATACTCACGGATGTAAATCTTTAAACGGGGTAGCCATAGCTTTGGAATGTGCGATTCCTCAGCCAGTTATGGAAGTTGAGTGGGGAGAAGATGGTAATAAAATAATAAATAATTGCTGGTGATAGTTGTCCAACCACATCGCCAACAAATCTTTAAAGAGCCCCTTTACCTTTAGTGGCGTCTTACGATCACCCACAGGCAAAAATGGGGTAGTGCTATTCTAAGCCATCACTACACAGCAAACCAGCACATTTCTTGTATACTCGGTGTATATTAAATAACGGTCCCATTAGTATTACATATTAAGCTTACTTACTAATATTAAATGGTACTTTTTAATATAGAAATCAGTGGTAAAAGCATAAGTGTATCTGTTATCTGTAAATCATTTTGTGTATAATTAATCGTGGGCAAGCAAGGGGTAGGTATATGAATAGTGTCATCTGTCATCTTAATTATATGATTATTGTGATAAGTGGAAAGTGGTAGTCTCTAAAACTAAGTAAATGTTATGAACGGGTTAAAAAAAGAATAAGCGAAACTAAAAAAAAAGATATATTGTTGTTTTCCATCGGTTCAAATTTCTATCAACATTCACCTAAGAGAAAAAGAATTCCGCACAGCCCATATATGTTATGAAAAGTTATGTAGTAGAAAAATGTTACATATGGAAGTGTATGTATGTTATGCATAAATAGGTAACACTAGCGAAATTCCTTAACGAACTTCAGTGAAACGTTCAAGACAGCACATCATAGCATAGCATCAAATTTCAACCATGTCTGAAAACAAAGATGTAGAAATTACAGACGATAAACAAAATTCCTGCAATTGCATACTTTGTAGACATCTTCGGTGATATGTCACTGCGATTGCGGTCCATTGCCGGTTGCGTTGTCCCGTCGAGTTTGTTGCTGGCGTTGGAGCAGCAATGAAGAGTGTTGCGGGTTGAGTATCAAGGAGGCGGGTCGTTGGAATGTTAGGAATGCGCGGCCCTCGGCGCTGGTTTACAAATAGAAGGGTCGGTGCCATGAGCTGCACCTAATAGATTGCCACGATTAATCTGTTAGCGGAGACGACGAACCATTATTTTACACTTAACAGTGACAACGCATCTTCACACTCTTTTAACATCGCCTTCGCCACCATGCTTTCAATGTTGTATTGCACTCTTCAAATTTATGATGGATTTATCATGTTACTGAAATCGTAGTCAATAAACTTCTTACGTGCTTTTACGTCACAGGTTCGGGTACTGCATGATAATTTAACGTCGCCATGTGAGTTCAGTCAGCCGTGCAATCGTTGAGAGATCATTGTTTCCAATATTTAGCACTTATTTATTTGAAAAAATAAATATTCTTAGCATCTATTAACAATAATGCACTAAATTTGATAAGATTTTCGTACAGGAACTTCAATAAGACTTCTGGGTTGAATCCCTCACATTACATCCTTAATCCCTTCAAATTAAAACTGCCTACAAAAATAGATCTCAAGAAAGGGTGGAAAGAATAGTTGGCAGGGGTGTATGGAAGCATTGTCCGTCGCGGGCGCTGACCCCGCCGCCGCCGCCGCCGCGTCACGCCTGAAAGACGTCGAGTGCAACGCGCCCCGCGCCCCGCGCCCGCCCGGGTCTTAGACGCGGAAACCACAATGCTACCTAATATTTGCTAGAATGCTGCTATTATTATAGCGGTGTACTATCGGCTTAGAATACCCTACCCTATTCCGGTGGGTATACGTAAGAAGCGACTAACGGTATTGGGATTTTTGGGCGATGCGGATGGACACCCATCACCAACAACCTTTATTTCACCATCTTTTCCCCATGCAACTTCCAAAAGTGGCTGAGGAATTTCTAATTCCCTAGCTCTAGCTTCCCCTTCAAAGGCTTTATAGCCGTGAGTATATGTATGTGCTTTGGAAGACCATACTAGGCAGTTTGCAAACTGAAAGATGTTACTTTGGACACTCAAAAGGCAGGTGTCCATAGTCTGAAAGATGCTATTTTGTAATAACATGCTTGAAAGTCTGAAAAATGGCAAATTGAAAAAACATAGAAGACAGGAATCCGTAGTGTGAATAATGCTCCTTTGGAAAATATTAAAATGCATTGAATGTAGACGACGCTCGAGAGGTTTACTAGGGTCTTACAAAGTGGGAAGAGATGGTCTCTGTCTGTCTCAATGGGAACTAATGGCCTGAACATGTGTATGTGTGTATGTTTATTAAATAGCAGTGCATAGTCTAAATAATGCTTTTTTGGAAAAACTTTCCGTAGTCGAAGAAAAGGGCATGTATGAAAAGATTGATGGATGTAATCGAAACCCGAGAGGTTCGCCAGGATTGTACAAAGTGGCGAATTATACCCAAATCACACCCAAATTTTGCATGCGGATGCAATGCAGTATTTCTCCGTAGCTAGTACGAGCGACCTTACATACATACATACATATACTCACGGCTATAAATCCCTAGAAGGGGTAGCCAGAGCTAAGGAATTAGAAATTCCTCAGCCACTTTTAGAAGTTGCGTGGGAAAAAGATGCTGAAATAAAGGTTGTTGGTGATGGGTCTCCAACCGCATCGCCCAAAAATCCCTCAAAAGCCCCGTTACCGTTAGTCGCCTCTTACGTACACCCACCGGAACAAATAGGGTAGTGCTATTCTAAGCCGACACTACACAGAAACTTTAACTAGATACCGCGTGATATTATACCGCCACCCGTTTCGCACTTATTTAGTTTCGTATACTGTCGTCTAATTGTATCTGAAATATCGTGTCGGTAAAATAGCGCTCGTACTGGGTCTTCTGATTGCATATATGCTGTGTAGTGTCGGCTATGCTGTGTAGTGTCGGCTTAGAATAGCACTACCCCATTTCTTCCGGTGGGTGTACATAAGAGGCAACTAACGGTATTGGAGGCTTTTAAGGCATTTTTGGGCGATGCGGTTGGAGACCCATCACCAACAACCTTTATTTTATCATCTTTTCCCCACTCAATTTTCCAAAAGTGGCTGAGGAATTTCAAATTCCTTAGCTCTGGCTACGCCTTTTAGGGATTTATAGCTGTGAGTATATATTGTATATATCATCAGTTTTCTACCTGGGGCTATGAGGTATTAGTACCTATTTTCAATTTGGTTAGATTTTTTCGATAATATTACTTATGCTCTTAGAGGCGCTAACATATATATTTTATACATGAAATTTGAAACATTTACAACTACTTCCTGTTTTGATTTAATGATCGCCATTTTTCTCCAGATCTACATTTGAGTGGGACATTAATCTTTTATCCTGCAACTTTGTCTTCTTTATATTATGTTTATACTTTTTTTCTACCACCTTGTCCTCTATCAACTTACAAACGTGGCTGAGGAGTTTCTAGCTTTAAAGCTCTGGCTGCCCCTTTTTGGAATTTATGGCCGTGAGTATATGTATGTTTGTCCCGATGTTCTAGCTATATTACTGAAGATCAGTTTTTTGGCTGTCTTGTGTTTGTATTCCCTAGAGTCCTGACTTGCACGTAGTTGGCAGTTATTAACATTGCTTTGGATTGTTTAAGTTTTTTACTCCTGTTATTTATTGCCAATTTTATTTATTTTTAAATATTTTTTAAAAGGTTTGTAACCTTTTCAAAAAGCGGCACGAAAAATAAAACAATCAATTTTAATAAATAATTGCGTTGAAGGATCGTATTAATATGCTCATTTAAATAAATCTATATTATTTTTTATTATTCGTATGGGTTGTGTTTAAATATCTGCATAAGGCGAAATGTTTTTCGGAGTTAATATTCGCACTGTGTTATTAAACCTAAAATTATGTTAATTATGTATTAACTAATTAAATATGCAAAACTAAATTATATGCTTAAAATATAAATAATAATATACTTTATATTATTTTAAAATGATCTTAATCAAACATGTATTTCTTACCTTATCCCCAATCCTAATATTCTCAATTAGTAAAATTTTCAATATTAAATTATGTTATCTATTAAGTAGGTAATAATAAATTCTAAAACCTCATTGTACGCATATTTTTTAAAAACAATGAATACTAATTCTAAAACCTCATTCGATGCATATTTTTTTAAAACAATTAATACCAACAATTATTTTTTTCTAATGTCGCTACATTCTCGATCGGCGCACGCGCAGGCTCGAGGGGCTGCGCGAGCGCCGAGCCGCCACACTCGTGCGTTTATACAACAAATCCTAATTATAATACCCAACTTTACTTCACATGTCACATTTTAACACCCTAGCGCCTATTAATTCCTGTCGAAAAAAATATATATAATCATTTATTTTTCACACAGTCACTGATTTCTGGAGACATTCTTGCATTTCTGATTCATATGCTGGTTTGATTTGAGTAAAGTGATTTGTGGCGATTGTTTGTCACTTTTTTGAATTAAATACATTCAAATAAATATTTTTTAGCATATATTATAATTATTTACTGATTTCTTACAAAAAAATATTTTTTTACTTTTAAATATTAAGAAATTTTATTTGATCCCATAGAAATATCTCAATAAAGCTACATCATTCAAAACACAAATAATAAAAGTTTAATAAGGATTTATTAAAAATATATTCAATTAAATTTACAATTTTGCAATTAATTAAAAAATCTTTAATACAAATTGTATATGCAAAATATATGCAAGCAGTAATGACAATAATTCATCAAATACAAAATCAAATTGCATTTGCATTTGAATTGAGCTTTATTGTCCTTTTAAAAAAATATTAATGATAATTATCTAATACCACAATTATTTCATGCGGTTTGAAAGAATGAATTAAATGGAAATGATGTAATACTTTTATAATTATTTTTAACGAATTGGGAAAAGATTGATGGTAAGGATTCTGACATTGTAGTTTTATTTATATTTAATAGCAAAATATTTTCAGTTGTTAACATTTTCAGTGATATTTATGTAAGTAGTTAAAACTTTAACAGGAAGGAGAGTTTACAGGGCATTTTATCTCACTGCATTATTTGAGTTTCTACTTTATTATGAACTTTGAAAATAATCAATATTTTTCTTAAATGGTTGAAATTACCACCATTTTGAACTTTATCCAACTCTTCAGATCACCAATCATTATTATTATCAAATTGAACGCATTTTTCCTATCTCTAGTTTTGAATTACTTTAAACAATAAATAAAAAATGATTGTTAAGTTGTGTCAGTACAAATAAGATGTTTTAATTTTTTGTCTTATTTCTGGCATCAATGGTGTATCTTATATCAAAAGTATTTATTCTGTATATGCTGACTCTTCAATATTATTAGTAAACGTAAGGTAATTTTATTACCATGATTGTAGTAAATAAAATAAGTTTAGATAAATTATTTTTATTACACAAATAATATCTTACGTAGTCCTTCTTTTTAAAATCATATTTAAAACCCCATATTTTCAATACATTTTTAACCACGTGAGCATATTAATAGTCTATAAAATCTTATAAATGTATAAAAATAAATATTTTCTAATAAGACCAAATACAATAGATAATCGTTGTATTAATTCTCAGATACAAAAATAAAACACAGAAATGCGGTAATGTACTGAGAGTTTACTCTTTCCAGCGTGAGCATATTTTATAAGTTGTCGTTTATCATCTAATACATATTTTGATACTTAAGTATGTGAGTTCAGAAATTCATGTTTCCGGTAAGCTATTCCGAAGCCTTTGGTATTTATCATTATAAAATGAAAGAGTCGAAGTATTTATCTTTAAGTAATGACTGTTATTTCAATATTGAAAAGTGGTGGTATATGAAGTGTGGAGTATAGTTAGTGGTGAGGAGTGGCGGCGGTGGCGGCGCGGCCACGTGGCGGGCGGCGGGCTGGCGGCGCGGCGGCGACGTTGCATGTCAGTTTTCTGGAAAAATTGTCAAAAGTAGCACACGGCGGCGGCGGCGGCGGCGGCAGTGAGCAAATCGCAATGCTCCATGTGTGGGTGCCCGTCGCGAACCACCTCGCGCGGGCTGGTGTGCGTGATCGTAAAGTGAAGGTCGAATGTTTTGTCCCTACTACTACTCGGTCTATTGGTGTTCACGAGTCGGTGCTGTGATAATGAAGTGTTGTCGTCCCGCTCGCCCCGACTGCCGGCCCGGCGCCGCGAGAGGGACCGCTGTCGAGCTGCGCGTGCGTCGGAGCCTGCGCCGGCGCCGGTGCCGCCTGCCCTCATCAGTCGCCCCGCGGCGGGGAAGCGGATCGCGTGTGCGCCTCCGTACCGCACCGAGCTCTGCACCACACTCGAATATTTTTAGATAACAACTGCTCGGTTAATTAATTGAGAAGTTAGTATAATCAGTCGGAGCGATCGGTCGTCGCGGTTTCGCCAGCGGGCCGGTGCTGCGCCGCCGAAGACGTCCCGGTAGGTAAGCTGCGCAGTTCCTGCGCACGCCGCCATGTTCGCGCGCGGCGTCACATCCGTCGCGAAATAGACGGCGATGCTCGGGAGCCGCTGGGAGCGCCGCGATGGCCGCCGCCGCCGCTGCCCGCGGGTCGCCGCTCGCTAGCTCAATGAGCGACGGTCCCCGATTCATAAAATGTCGGCTCCATTCACGTCGCGGCCCGGTGCCCGACACCACTCCGAACACTCGCTCGTGACCCTCGCCTCTCTCGATATTCATGCCTCCTCGATAACTTATCGTCTGCAACTTCTTTGCGAGTTATCACGTCCGAGTGACGGATGTCGCTCGACATCGGACCGTTCACGACATGCTGGATATCAAGTGACCGTTTAACGGATAACATTTTAATACGACAACTAAACTATGGTGGATTATCTGTGCAGTGAAATTTACCAGTGATTTATTTCGTTACGGAGCTTCGGATTATAAGCGTAAGATAAATCATTTTTCATAATTAATTTATATTTTGTTATATCATTGTCCCCGGATGTGTGAAAAAAGATGTTCTATAAACGGAGAATTTGAGACTACCTTACATTTTAACAATTGTGGGTGGCCATAATTTTTAGATTTACTAATTAGAATACATTGTGTCTTTGATTCCGGATTTTTTCTTAGTTCCGTAATAGAGTTATTGTTAATGTCTCCAAGAATTGCATGTTAGATAGCTGCAATGTTATGAAAGTGGCTGGTCGCGATGAGGCGCGGCGGCGGCGTTCCTCCAGGCAGCACATTGTCGATGTCACCGAACCGTGACGTCTGTCTTGCGTCCCTTTCTATCCTGTCTTATTAAAAAATATTATGCACTCTTCGCTTTAATAACTTCTTTAACCCCCGGCATGCGTGTTCATTGCCCTTTGCTCATCTTTTACCCCTATGATTTTTGTTTAGAGTATTGAGTATGGAATAAGTGGCCAGATATAAATTTATTGTATAGGTGATAAATCATATTTCAATGACTGTTCACACAAGTATCAAAAAATATTATTATAGAAAAAATACATACACCTACATTTTTTCAAAAATATTAGGTCTTCATAACTAACCGGAAATCTCATCTAATAGGTTAAAAGTAATTCAATTATTTTTGATAAGACTTATGTATTTATTTTTATTTTAGTTATATGACTTTCCAACTTAATCTAACATTAAATATTGGAAGGTGAAGTTCATGACTCGCCGAAATGTCTCGAAATAGGCGTTTCAAAATGCTTTACCGAACGAGCTATCCCAACATCAATAAACGAAAGTTTTTATATAATTGAAACCGGCTCGCCACGAATATTTCCGTTGATCGTCACCACCAGCTCATATTATTGGCATGAGTCAGATGCCGTCGAGTTACGTCAATGACACGTGTGCATTTTGTAGCTGAGTCATTACGTGGCGCTTATCACTGTCCCTTGGATCCTGTCTGTATTGCTGCCATGCATAGATATAGTCCGCCTACAGCTGATGGAATGCGTGGTGCGGTGGCCCCCGCTTCCTGACGCGGCGCGTGGGCGGCTGTTTCGTCAGCGGCGTTTCCTCTGCCACACTTCCTGACCACTTCGACCACCGGCTCTGCTTCCAGGTGCCTTCCGCTCGACACGACACTTACACAACTACTCTATTATTTATACAGAACTATATTAGCGCTTAAATGATGATCGATCGTCATTTAAGAATCACAGATTGAATGGATCCAAGAGTGTTGTCTTTCTCCCGCAACCTACGATAGGTTGTGTAAGAGAACCTACACGCTCTTCTCGCGCCTTTACAGATTATCAATTTCCGTTCTGATCTTGTTAACCGTTGCGCACCCACACGTGTTTTCTATAGCTGTTCCTATCACGTTTTGCAATACTTCCAAATCAAATTATTCTCCTCATTTTGTCGAAGTATTTTATTCTAAAGCGGATTAGTGAGAATGATTTGTAAAGCAAATGTGAAACTGGTAGAGGACGATATCCGTTGTCCGCAGTATCCACACATTGTGTGCCGCCAAATATTTCTCAGTCTCACGATAAAGTATTAAGGGTTGCTGCACAAAAAGCGATCATTATAAAAGATGTAAAGATTGCACCGAAGCGATGGCGGTAACGGCGGCGCCGAACCTTCCCAGAATTGGGCCATTCTTATTTCGCGTTCCCGCCTTATTCATTTTTTGTGTGATCTGGGTTTTTTTTCTATGGCCATGGATTTGTTATAATATTTTCATGGAAGCGGATAATTGGGGCCCTAACGGAATGCAAATTTCCATAACGGCTGTTGTATTTCTTTGAATGATAAAGTATTCAACGTTTGATAGTATTTGTTTGATAAAATAATAGTGCATTGCATAACTGGCTGGACATTACCCCTCCGTACACTTGTTACGCACGAGTCCGCTTCACTTCCATTCCAAGAAATCACTGCAACAACAAACAAATTATTTATGGAAACAAAATGCAAAGCATTACTTCCAACTTCGTTATTTTATTGGAATGTTTATTCTAACTGAATTTTATAAATGATTCTAATTTGCTTTCATTATTGTTTTGTATTTTCTATTGAGAAACCGTGTAGTTTAGGCATGTTTTTACCGCAATGTATATTATCAAATTATTTCAAGACCAAATTAAGATCTAACTAGCACCTCACAATTCATAAACGTTAGATTCATATAAGAATCTAGAATTGTTGCCAAAAACCATCGGAGAATATATAACTGCCAGATTGTTAATTATCAAATGTACCAGAACAATTATACTTTTGAGAAAAGTAAATTAAACGAAGATGTGTTGGATAAAAATGGTATCGTTTATACAATCTAGAATTTACTAAACTATACAGATCCATAAGAAATGGTAGTCAGTGAACACTTCATATAGATTTCAATTATTATACCATAATAAGCAGTTTTGTCGAATTTATTAAGACGATTTTTGTTTTATTATATTTGTATCTAAATATTACATGGGGACTAAACAGGGTTTTCATTTAACCTACTGTTAGGTATATGATTTCTATATTGGTAAAATTTTTTGGCTTTTATCAGTAACTTTTATTTCGATTTCAACTTGGTAAAACAACTAAGTAGGTTTTTAAACTCTTCCATATCTTATTTCACTAATTCAAATATATTATGAAATAAGTTTTAAACGACGTACTTTATCGATGTTGAATCCAGTAAGATTTCCAAATTTTTTTGGAGATTCTATTAGTTATATCCAAGTGACCTTTAATCTCAATTTTACGTTTAAGTTACTTATTGCCATATTATGATATTACCATTACTATTTTTTTCTATTAAACCTTCAAACAAAACAACAGACTAACCTTTTTTTAAGAACTTAACTTTAGTCAAATAATACTTATAGCTAAAATTGAAATAATTGTTTATCCAGTCCTGTCTTTTTATTTTCTTTAATATTATTTATTAAAAATCCTCCTCTAGCATATAAAACCATAGAAAAATACAAAATACCTCAAAAAATTAATAAAATCATAAGAAATTTAGCATTAATAGAAATGTAACTTAGCAGATGAACTATATTTTAGTCGTTTTTATTTAAAGTAACATCATTTCTGATTTGGTTTTCGTTTTGTATTGTTTATTATTCTGTATTGAATCACGTAAGGACTAATCAAACTGATTGCCGTTTTGTTACTGATGAATCTGGTATATCTACTAAAATATGTTTAGTATACTATTGGTTTAGTATATTATCTTTCTGGTTTACGCTTCTTCTGTAGTAAAATTTTTGGGTTCAAGCAATTATTCTTACAAATTTGTATTGCTAAAGTAAGGGACAACTTGTTGGTTTTATTCAATTTCCTAAAATAACAGATTTGTAGACATCAATTGATTTTAAAATATTTCTTTACAGATGCACTTAAATTGAAATGATTGACCGAATCCAACGACACGCTAAAAAAGAGCAGAGCAAAAATCCGTATTCCGAACAATGAAATTCCACAACACAAGTAAGTGATAACTTTATAATACGCTATGCTATTTTTATAATTTTATAGGGCTCTAAACTCGTATACAAAAGAGGCGAGGTATTTTTTGTTGTTTGAAAATTACAGGCAGGTCACGGGCCCTTATTGAGGTTAAAGGGAAGTTATAAACCTGTCGACGTGAACAATAACGCGATAAGGTGCACCTTGCGCCGGCGTCGATAATGCGCGTGCAGTACGTAGCGCCACGACTCGCCGCCCCCACCCGACGCCCCGACGCCCCCCCCCCCTTTTTCCTAATTATTTGACATTCCTCAATGAACGTAGGTTATCTATGCAAGTAATATATTAATTTGGTGTGATGTGAAACAAATAATTTCTCAGTTAAATAATCTTTAGAGTCTTTTTGGTTGATGACAGATCTCGATTCTTATTTCTAAGTTGTAATATTCGTGATCTCCGGAAAAAGTATCAAAGGTTCCAAAAGATCAGGCCCAAAAAACGGATCACATATGAAGAAAGTTCTGATGAATAATGTCGTTTCAATTTCAATTTACGGTGTATTTATTGTGAATTGTTTATATATATTTTTATATAAAAGTTAAAGGAACCTCAAATACTTGGCAAAGTTTTAGTTTCTTTATTCGAAGGTTTTGTCCAACACGTATAATATATGTTGTGGATACAAAACGGTTTTTCCCGAAAAAATCTATTACAATTCGGAAAACCTAATTAAATAATTTATCCGTATATTTATATTGTGGCACGACAGCGTCATGTTATAAATCTTATGGTAATTAAAGCAACATAAGATACGTCTACAGTGATGTCCAAATATGACTAGTTCTTAGCATTTCCAAGGAAAATTATCATAAGACAGTACTACTAAAAAAATGTAGATCGGCTCTACATTGAACTCATATGCTGCAGGAAATAATAAAATCGTAGAATAAAAATGGTCGTTACATATTATATTAAGTTGATGATATTATTTCTGTGAATAAGTACTGTCAATAGTTATGTTTAATATTTCAGTAAAACATATTGTAAACCTTGGACATCTGTATACAAAGTGCCTATTTTTCTATTCCCTCAAACAATACCAAAACCAAATGCGAATTAGCGATATTCAGAGTACAGACAAAAAATATGTTCTTAATATAGTACCTATTGTGTATAAGTATATATAAAGTGTGTGAAACAAAAGCGAGCGATGTAGGTAAATGAATGACGGCGCCAGGAGCGGCGGCGCGGCGGCGGTGGCGGCGCGGGCGCTCGGAGGAGGCCGCAGTGACGCAAAGCTTATCGGTCACCGACCTTCGCACCTTAACGGAGCCCCACATCTCGCAGACAGTGCGCATGCTCGCCACCACTTGCGCCAAATTTCAGACTTGCGAACGAGCGACGACCTCGCGCCGCCCCACCGCCCCCCGCACCGCCCCCGCGCCCAGCAAAACTCTACCGCGATGTCAATGAAACTCATAACACTATTTCGACTGTTATTAGACTCTTTCCTTTTTTACTAGAATTTATACTAATTAGTCTCCTGTCCAGTTTTTGCGAAACAAAGATTTTATGTTCATTCGTGAGATCACGGATCATTTCAAAACGTTTATTAACGTTTATTCTGAAGAAAATTCTTTGAATTTATACTTTATAATAGTGGGTGAGGCGAGAAGAGTCCAATGAAAGCGGGCAGGTAGGCGTAGGCGCCGGCGAGACCTTGACCCTTTTACCGTTGATCGCGGGCGCTGACAATGGATGGCTGGCGACACCTGAGCCGCCTCGCCCACCGCCGCCCCCGGCCCGGCGGTATACCAATCTTGGGCTACCAGCCAACTCCGATCAAACTATCTAACGATCCAAATTAGAACTGTTTCTAATTCAAAAACCAAAATGTAAAAGTCCCACTCAATAACTTCAAAAACATGTCTCAAAGATTCCATGGGTACCGAAGCGGGCGGCTTATGTAAAAGAAATCTTTATAAATGGTCAATGATACATTTGAATACGGTGATAATCTGCGTTGCGTGTTAATACGTTAGTCGAGTAGATAATAAGACGGTCGGTGCTGTCGTGAGGCTAACTAAATTCGAGGGGCGGCGCGGGTCACTGAATGAATTAAACATAGAGAACGGGCTGGCGCCGACCCTGGCGCTCCTCACTCACAATACGCTATATCTAGGTCTTTAACTCGTTGCCCTCTTTGCGTGCTATGCCGCTTATACTTGCCATATTGTTCTGCTTTTACTAGAACTACCTGTAAAATGTACATCCAATATATTCTATCCTAAATTAAACCAATTTTTCACCTCCTGGCGATGATCGAGATATACGATCAAACTCATAACCAATTATTTTTTCATTTAGATATTTCTATGCGTTTGAGAAGTTATGTCACATTTGCTAAAGGGAATGGAAACCTATTCTTTGTTAATAAATTGGCAAATGCGCAATGTGCCACAGTCCGCAATACGAGAGGCACTCTTGTGCAACACTTCTTTGTGTTAGCGGACACCAAACTATTTATTAAGAAATCCACACTTTTGTCATTTGTACCGGATCTAATCATTATACTATCTTGGTTTATCAATTTCGTTTCAAATTATAAACGCACTTTATTCGTGTTAATAACTTATATTATAAAAGATACAGATACGGATCAAAAATTATTAACTTCTCGAAGAAATTATTAAAGTGTAAAAATGTTGGATTACAAAGTCTGCCAGTGTTGAAATGGTACCAAAGTATTTGCTCGCAAAGTTACCTATTAAAAGCAAACATCTTCGCAAAAATATCGAAGTGATCCAATTATTTTTTAACTTTTAACTAATAAAACCAATTGCTGGCGCAATGGCAAACCTAAAGATAAACTTATGATCATTTGATATCGTTTCGCCCGATTTCTGAATTGAGTATTCAAGCTGAGAACTACTTATGTATCGTTTTGTCTCATTCATTTGTTAAGATTTCAATGCGACAGAACGATACATAAGTGGAATACTCAATTCAGAAATCGGGCGTTTGTCTGTTACAGCAAATAAAGAGAAAAGGTCCATAAATTTCGAAGCAGTTTGTGCTAGAAAAAAAACATTTCCTTCAATATGTTTTTGAACATAAGGATATATTTTACGAACTATACCAGAATTCAATAACGAAAATGTAAAATGGGTTAGCAAAACTAAAACAAAACGAAATTAGGGGAAGACGGCTGCGTGACAATTAATTATAAAAATAACAATGGTGGTTTATTTATTTTACAACATCTCTTATATTTAATAGTTTTATTAATCTCAACCATAATCAATCTGCACTTCTCTACATTCTCACAGTAAAGATACCGTTGTCGTGTGGTACAAAATTGTAGATTTTACAACATGCTATATCTGGGATGTGAAGTAACAACATATTTACATGAAACATTTTTAGTATTAATCAGATATTTTCATTGAGGACTGATATTTTAACAGATTTTTCTGAAGTTATCACTTAAACTACTGCTAGGGTCTACATACTCACGCCATTTATATCTAATTGAGGTTGGCAGACTATTGATCGGCAGATTGGAAGCTTGAAAAAACAAAACATGCTCTTTAATTCTTCTTACTTCATTTATTCAAACAGTTTTCGTGCTCCTAAAACGTTTTCTAAGATGTATTTATTTCGATTTAAGACAAATAATATAAATATGGTGAAAAGAGCGCATATGCCGGACGGTGTGACGAACCGCTCATTAACTCGTGCTTCTGTAGTAATTGAATAGGTAACGAGTTACCGATGCCGCCTCACCACCGCCTACGTATTTCGGTAATTGCCCCGAGATCCTATCGCCTGCTACTTATTAATTATGAGCGGCCCCAAAGCGACTACTCGCGCCTTTATTGACCTTATCTCCGGTAGGCAGTAGGGCTTTGCGCTTCCTTTACTTGCTTATACGTTAATAATCGTGTGCGACACCGGAACGGAATAGCAGCGGGCTCCTCGCGAGATCTGCTACTCATTACTTGTCTCTTGTAAAGTTATACAAACATTACTCCTACTATGTATATGCCAATTACTCCGACTATAACTGATATTAAGATGTTAAATCCGTGACGCTCGACATGTCGGGCCACTTTTATTAGATTTCCGTTTCCTTCCGCTGCTCATTGAGTTAGGGCAACGACTCCGGATTTCCAAGACACTTCTTGTTCACTGAAAGCTCTTCGAAAATAAACCCATTACATCACCCTCCTCGAGCGGCTCGTCGTCCTCCTAACACTTTTAAAAATAGATCGCGGGCGGTCCCTCAGACCGTCTGCGCATCGTTTCCGGAATGGAAATATTACGCTTCCGTTTGCGTCGGACGTTGACACGTGCGCAGCCGCGTCACGCCGTGCTTTGCTTTCGCCTCCTCAACGTGACTAGCACTTACTTTGTCACATATGGCTACAACTTTATAATTACACCCGCCTGCTCACAGCTGGCATGAATATCTTGAAATAAAGCATGAGCATGCAAGCATTGAGACCCATTATCAAGCCTCGATAAATAATTGAAGATCATAAAGAATATTCTTGGAAGTGATCATATAAGGAAAGTGTCATATCTATCATGTACCATAAAAATATTTAAAGATTTCAGGAGCCAAGTCCTAAGTAAATCACTTCTTCAAAATAATCTTCTTAGGTAGATATCCAAGGAGTGTGAAAGCAGGAAGGTTTGCCGAAGAAAGGCTAGTTTAGTAGCGCAGTGGCAGTGTCTCGAGTGTATAAATTGAGAGGGCGGCGGCGGTGGCGGCGCGTGGAATGCGGGTGGCGGGGCGCGGGGGCCGTGCGACTGGCGCGCCGCGCACTGTCCCACGGTCGAGCCGCCGCCCCCCCCCGCGCGCACCCGCCGGGCCCCGCGCACCCCCCCGCGTCCTGCAAAGCCCTCCTGGCCACTTTCTTTCGCGCCATAAAGGTCGTTTCAAACATTTCGGAATGTCGTTTGGTGACATTTTACCGGAGCCGCCATCCAGTGCATGTCACTGCGCCCGCGCATGCCTCCCGTACACACTCGCTCGCGAAGCGCTCTACATTTACCTCGCTTGGCTTAGCTATTACCTAATTGTTATATTTTTTTAAATACTATACATATTGAACAGGACTTTTACTCCGACGATACGGTAATTTGAATTCGACTT
>OY755183.1:11096563-11126325 GCA_963576735.1 Bedellia somnulentella
AGTACTAATATTTTTTTCTCTTGTTTCAGATTATATACAGCGTTTTGGATAATGACTTCTAAATCAAGCAGATTGGTAAAGCAATAAAGTAAATAAAACGCAGAAACACATTGGTAGGAAAATACCATTTTGGTATTTATGACTGTAATATTTCAAAATATTTAATTTAACTATTAGTTAAGTTCTTACTTAACTTTCTACAACTTATTAGGAATTTCCTAAAGTGATCATTTTAGAATTATCACATATGTAACGTTCACATTTGCAATAATTCTAAATCTATCACTGCTTAATACTTATTTATTTAAATACAATTAATTAATCCTTACTGAGAGAAAGTATTTCGGGTACGGGGGTGTAATTGACTACGAAATGAAATTACTACGAGCTACGAGTTATACTTCGTAGATCTCCTTCGTAGAAAGGGCTACGAAATATAGAGTTTCCCTAATTATTATAAAGATGTCCTCTGACCGATTTCTCAAATTACCTTTTTGATGTCCCTAACCACTTTAAAATAATAAGTAATGAGTAACTATTTAATCTAATCTAATAAGCGTGCTATAAAATCCTTTTTAAACGAGAATACTCACAATTAACAAAAACTGCTCTAAAAACGTTTACAATTTACTTTTTGTCATTTCGAACATATAAACGATAATATACTGAAAGAGACGTTTCATATATATGTGGCATAGCTGAGTGCGCGAAGTGTGTCTAGAATAATGGTATTTGTGCGCGGGCGCCGCTCGGCCCGGCTCGGTCGCTCACTATCAATAGTCGCGTCTCAATTGTCCTACATATTTGTCGCTGTCTTGGGAACTATTTCAGCAACAATAGCTATCATTTGCGTTTCAATTCACTTTTAAATATTTAAAGCTTAGCGAACATCGGGTTTGCGTTGAAAATCTAAGTCTGCTTGTGAACTTGTGCTGGTTTACGTATTTACATTTCAGTTGCTAATGTGTGACGTCTTGTTGGCTTTGTGGGTTATTCCAAAGGTAGTGTGAAAAGTTATTAGTTGGTACTAACACAAAAATGTGTTTTTGAATTATCATAATTACAGTGAAAATACGACAAAAACTCTTTTGTCATTGTTATTATTTTAACGATTAAGATAATATTTGTAGAGCAACTAAATACAAATAAATATTAAAAAATAACTTATTCAATTAATAGTTATTAAAACATAAACTCTCCGATGAGTTAGCATTAGTACATCAAATTCAAGGATAGCAATAAATTAAAAAAGTAACAAAATTTTAAACAATTATAGTAGAGCACTGGTTCGTCTGCGCAAGCGACGTAACGCTTAGGTAGAGCAGTAGTCATTATCGCAAGTCCAAATAGAGTGCGCGATAAAAGTAACACATTTGCGCTATTTCCCATAGTTGTCAGCACTGGAGGAGGCGAGGGCGGCGCGGGGTACACGTGTGGCCCAGATCCCATTGAGCTGCAGGCGCCCGCGGATGTGACGTCACGGCACCTGCCGCCGCCGCCGCCGCCGCGCACCCACACCACTCGCTCGCCAACCCACCAGCAGTGCCTCTCACACTTATTTGCGCTAACGGCTCTTTCAATTTATCGCGCTTCTAATTTTGCGCGAAAACTTATTGTGCCTCATTTTGTGAATGTTTAGCTTCAATATCAAGCCGTGCCGATTTCTATTTTTTTTGTTATATCAGTATATTTCAAAAGGAAGTTATTCGATTACGACTCAGTATTATGGTCAAAGAGTAGGTTGGAACATGCAAAATAAACAGCTTCTAATTTGTTATTGTAAGTCCGATCTAAGTGATTGATATTTATGGTGGTGTTGGCGAGCGTTGCGCAGCGCGGCCATATGTGTCGCGGATGTAGTGGGAGCCCCACTACCACGCACTCCCGGCACCGCCTTCGTTTATTACTATTTAAGTCAATCTTACATACTGTTAAGTAATCCAAGCTATTTGGGCGAATTAGTTCTAATGAATATCTTCATTAGATCACGGTTATTTCGAAATTGTATTTTGACACACTATGTTCTGTGAACCTGTGATGATTTGTTATATGTTGTTACTATCTTAATCATAGTAATGTAATAAATTGTGATTTATATTTGTTTATAACTATAATTCGTGTATTACAAGTAGTACTGATACAATTGGAAGATCATTAGTCGGGTGATAGAACAATTGTTTACATATCACATAATGGTGCAAAGACCATAATGCTTATCGAGACTGACTCAGCATGATGTCATGTATCCATTAATGGGGCAACCTCCTGCTCCTGGACTATAATAGTAACTCTTATTGTCTGGAGATAAAGCTCAAAATTGTAATATTGTTGAAACATCAGCACTAGAAGCGAGTGAGAGAAGAATATTTTGCTGGTATTTCAATATCTGATTACAGAGATAAATGATTGTTTCGAGTAATTGATGACGGTACACTTGTTAAAGGCAATCGGTCGCATTCTTTGACTGATTTAATCACTGTTCATTTCGTTGTTTTCATTAAATTTGCTTTATTGTAATGATAAAAATATTTTGCGACAAGTAAAGAAGTCTAAGAAGTTTTTTAATGGAAGAAAGAAGAATTCAAAAAGATAATGAGAAGACACGCAGAAGAAATGAAGCAATCTACAAAAAGGAATTACGAAACTGGTTTTCATAATGATTTGACAGATTGTTTGATATTCTGAGATCATTGTGAAAGCTGATTTTGTTCCTGACTCGACGGTTGCAGCTTGACACTTCGACACTCAATTTGTTTTCATCATTTTCACTTTATTGCCGTAATCATGCATGAAATTTGTTTACTAACACTTTTTGTGGTTTAGAAAATTGACATTTATGATTCCCTCAATTTGTAATTCAGGTGTACTTTTTTCTTTTAATTAGATAAGATAAGAATCTATAAGTTAGGTTTAGTATAAGGACATCAGAGCCTTTGTGATTTGTTTCTAAATTTATGTTCTTAAATTAATTTGTTGATCAACTATGTTTGTATAAATTATTAATGAATATAAACCATATTTATTTTCTAAAAGATAAAATACTGCTAAATGTAATGAAAACAACTATTGATTTTCGGATATTTAATTCCCTGTTACATGATTATTAAAGCTTAACGTTTCGAGAACTTTTCAGTTATCATAGTACACGCGATTAAATATCCGAAAATCAATAGTTGTTTTAAATGTAATGCGCAATCGTGAAAGTCTTAGAAAATACTATAACTGTTTGATCATATTATTACTTTTGTAAATTTGTGTTTGATGTGCAATAAAGTGTTATTCTATTCTATTCTATTCTATACTGCTACATGTGTCTTGAATCAAAATATAAACAAATATATACTAAATTTTATTCTTTAATCTTATATATATTTTATTTAAAATATATTAAATAGTTATTCAATTATTTTACTGTGTCTCTTCTTCTTCGTTCGGGTGTACTAAGAGTTTTCTTAAAACATAGGGTATTTGAGCGTTTTATATTAATATTGAGTGATGGGGCTGGACAATTATCGCCAATTATTTTATAATCTTTCCCTACTTCCCAAACCTAAGAGTTTTCCAATTCTGAAACTCTAGTTATCCTTTTGTTAGTGTGCTAGTTACTTTGTATTCGCTACATTACTAGTAGGTATGCGGTATCAATAAAGTTTGATTCGGGTTTCAATAAATAATTAATAACTTATATGCACTTTTCCCAATGTAATCCGGTAGGAAATAATTTTCTGAATTTTCTGAGTAGCTTAAGATCAATCTTTAAACACTTTTGCTAAAACCGGGGAAAAGTTATAACTTCAGCGAAACGAGAGACGGAAGAGTAATAAATTCAACGCGTTTTTTATGTGTGCGCACAACTTTTTACTAGTTTTGATTTACTTTGTCACTGACTCCAATCCAAGGTACTTAGGTATTTTTAATTTATCTTATAAGTTTAAAAATAAAACTGTATTATAATATCTTGTTTTTCAGTCTTATTATCTTTTTTGCTGTGTAGTGTCCGCTTAGAATAGCACTACCCCATTTATTCCGGTGGGTGTACGTAAGAAGCGACTAACGGTATCGGGCTTTTAAGGGATATTTGGGCGATGCGGTTGGAGACCCATTACCAACAACCTTTATTTTTACTATCTTTTCCCCACTCAAATTTCCAAAAGTGGCTGAGGAATTTCTAATTCCTTAGCTCTGGCTACCCCTCCTTGGGATTTATAGCCGTGAGTATATGTATGTATCTTTTTTGTATCAAAATATTTTTTAGATGTATTTTATTGTATGTTCAAATACATGTTACCCACATAAAAAATTGGCCAGAGCTTCAGAGCCAAAACAGACCGCCGATTTTCATAGCATCAATTCCTATGGTATTCTATTATGGGGTAAAGCAGCGGATGTCAATAAGGTCTATTTACATGCTGAGCTCGATAAATGATCGCGTGAAATAAAAAAAAATGACTTTCTGAGAGATATATAAATCTGAGAATCTCATTTATGCTAAAGATAAAGCAGTTTGGCAAAGTTTGTGATAGACATATTCATTACGCTATAAATAAGAACAAACGACATATTCTGAAGTATAGACTGAACAAAGTAAGTAACTCCTTTTTGGACTTTCCCTAAACCTGATGAACGAAATTCCCACTGACATATAGGAATCACCCACGGGATCTTTTAAAAATACCCTTAAGCTATCATAGTGTTTGTAATAAAATCCTACTGCAGTGTTCAACATTTTTTTATAATAAGGTCCCAACGCACACATGACCTTGCCTCCTTCCCTCTATACCGTAAGAATAATTATCTGGTGGGGACTGCTACAAATTATTATTATTAGTAATTTATTTTTGCGGTGGACAACATAAAAAAAATGTAGGAATTTCTTTGTTGCTTCTTCTCTTCACAAACATCTTCCGAAGCATCGGTAGAGTCAGTAGTTTAAATTTGTACGTTCAAAAATATCTGTAAAGATTTTATTTTGAATAAAAACATTTAGTTCTAGTTTGAGTTCAAAACTCAAATCATTAAGCCCCACAAAATACGTTTAGATATTCTTAAAATATTGTAATATAAAATTACCTTGATTGTGGATGAAGGGCCTACCCAGAAACACACAAAACCTTTGATCGGTTAATTGTCCTGTGTGTACCATATACTAGCGATCCATCCCATGTTTGCACTAGAGCAAGCACCTCAATTTTACAGAATACTAAATAGTCATAATTACATACAAAAATTACGGGACAGGCAGAGTATATTGATCGCCACTTTGTGTGATCCTTGCAAACCTCAATGAGGAAAAGCAGTGTTCTATCTACACAAATCTTTTCAGTAAATTCAGATATTTATGACCGCCCATATGTAAATATATGTAGCCTATTTACCTGAAAATCCACAACGCTGGCAGACTAATGAATACTATCGTAATAGTAGCTGGAACCGATGGCTGAACATGCCGTCCAAAGCACGGACTCATCTTTATTTTTGGGAAATTTAGATGTTTAGAAGTTCCAAGATGCTAGCTGTTTTCTCCCCGAAAATCCAATTTCAGGCTTTCGGACTATAAGCTAAAAGTCCTAACTGTAAAGCCATAGGTCAGTCCTAAAAACAAACCGATTTTGTGAAAACATAATGGATTTAGTGGTCTTTCGCTACATTACCCATGTGAACATTCCACTTGTTTACGCAGCACTTTTTGTAGATACTACGACAAAACCACCTTATTTTTTAAATAAATATAAAGAAGTAATAATTTCTTTAAGGAGGTTGAATTTCATAAAGAATGCAAACTTAGAAAGTAATCATAAATAACGTTTTCTCATGTCAGAAAACCAATATGATGGAAATAACTATGAAGAGAATGATTTAATAATATTAAGTATTTTCTTTAAATAGAGTGCATTCTTTGAATATTGGACATTAAATGTCGATACTTTGATTTTAAGAGCAAGGCATTTGTTTCATTTATTTTAACAGCTCCTACAAATAACATTAAATTAATAAAATTAACTTAATAAACCAACACAATTAATTTATGCAAAATGTAAAAAAAGCAATTTAATGCTTTCCTACCCACTTTGATTTAAAGCTCTTAATAACAAAAAAAGTAACTACAGCCCCGAATCTAAAATTACCTAATTCACTCTCGCAAATTGATTGGGGAAAGAATGCGTAAAATAAAGGATGATTCATGATGGGTTACGAGCTACATCGCTTAACATACATACATATAATAAATAAAGAATAAATAAAGGAAAGAAAAATCTCGACACATTTTTATTTGATGTCGAAAATTTTCTTTCCTTTATTTATTAGTAATACCCCGTTTCTACCGATGGGTGTACGTAAGAGGCGACTAACGGTATTGGGGCTTTTAAGGGATTTTTGGGCGATTCGGTTGGAGACCCATCACCAAAAACCTTTACTTTACTATCTTTTCCCCACTCAATTTTCCAAAAGTGGCTGAGGAATTTCTTATTCCTTAGCTCTGGCTACCCTTTCTAGGGATTTATAGCCGTGAGTATATGTATGTATGTATGTTATTAGTAATAATCCCCACACGAGGTTTTCATGAACAAAAAGATTTAAATTGTGATAGTTAGGCGTTTTCAACATTTGCATTCTATCTGAAAAGATAGACATGTGGCCTTACGAATTAATAAAAAATCGGAAGTAGGAAACGCAAACACTACTTAAACGTGTAAAAGAAATAAAGGATAGAAGAATTTCGCGCTGGCAGCCATTGACACGGTAGCTCAATTGGCAGAGCGACGGGGGCGTATGCCCGAGGTCGCGGGTTCGATTCCCGCCTGTGTCGAGATTTTTCTTTCCTTTATTTATTCTTTATTTATTAGTAATAATCCCCACATGAGGTTTTCATGAACAAAAAGATTTAAATACATACATATATACATACTCACGGCTATAAATCCCTAAAAAGGGGAGTCAGAGCTTTAGAATCTAAAAATTCTTTAGCCACTTTTGGAAGTTAAGCAGGAAAAAGATTGTTAAATAAATGTTTTTGGTGATAGATCTCCAACCGCATCGCCCAAAAATCACTTCAAAAGCCCCGATACCATTACTTCGCCTCTTACGATCACCCATGGGAAAAAATGGTGTAGGGCTATTCTAAGCCGACACTACATTATAAACGATTCATAGATTGCATCTGCAACAGATTCGAAATGTGCATTGTCTAGTATTAGACACCTACCTATCATAACCCTAATATTTTCCGGCTTTACCATTCATAGTTCGGAAGAGATCGCTTTTAGTTATAATACCGCCAAACACCTCTTATCATAAAGTAATACATACACTTACTCATACCATTAGTTTCCAATGGGGTAGGCAGAGAGTAACAATTGCCACTTTGTACGATCCCAGCTAATCCGAGCATCATTCAAAATCTAAAAAAATATGTACATAGCATTGAATAAAATTTTCATACATACATATACTCACGGCCATAAATACCAAAAAGGGGCAGCCAGAGCTGCAGAGCTAGAAAATCCTCAGCCAAATTTGGAAGTTGATGGGCATGGGATCGTAGAAATAAAGTTTCGTTGGTGATGGGTCTCCAATCGCATCGCCCAAAAACCACTTAAAAAGCCCCATACTTTTAGACGCCTCTAACGATATCCGTGAGCAGAAAGGGGTAGGGGTATAAGCCAGCACTACACGGTATTTGTTTTCATTCCCTTCGATTGTTGATGTTTTAAAAAAGATTCATCACCAACCATTTTATCTTTTTCGCACTTAACTTCCAAAGACGGCTGAGAAATATCTAATTCCGAAGTTCTGGCAACCACTTTTTAGGACATCGTTATAGGTGGGCCGGTTTTAAAGAGAATTTTCCATCTCTATCAACTCATTATCAAGTCCTAAGTAGCTGAGGAATCATAGTTTTTTAGGGTCTTGCTAAACCTTTGGAATTATAGATGTGTTATATTAATTAGCTGTGTAGTGCCGGCTTAGAATAGCACTACCCCATTTTTTCCGGTAGGTGTACGTAAGAGGCGACTAACGGTATTGGGGCTTTTAATTTATTTTGGGGCTTTTATTTCACCATCTTTTCCCCACGTAAGTTCCAAAAGTGGCTGAAGAATTTTTAATTCCCTAGCTCTGGCTACCCCTTCAAGGGATTTATAACCGTGAGTATATGTATGTATGTATGTATGTTATATTAATTACGTTATGATTCATCCTCCTATTATTTTTTTGCCTCTTATCAATAATAGCACTCTCATGAGACAACTTATAGGCTGTATTATTTAGTATAATCATTGGTATAGCCGCTATTAATCGCAATATTAAAAACAAATTGCAATGAACGTTTATGAATCCCAAAGTTAGTGGTATGGGGAGGCTTAGGATGTAATCATTGTTCTCCCAATTCATCACATGCACGTAGTCAGGTGGTAGTAAGCTGGAATTAGGCGGCAAAAGGCTTACCCTCCATCATGTGACTACACTGTCCCGGTAAATAGCGGTACTAAGCACCAAGTGGCACGTTGTGGCGTTCAGTAGAGTAATTGTTTCTCAGAGATAGGCAGCGTAAACTTCATCCACCAAAAACATTTTCATGTATAATATATTATATAATATATCAATACATAGTATAAAACAAAGTCGCTTTCGCTGTATGTCCGTATGTATGCTTAGATCTTTAAAACTACGCAACGGATTTTGATGCAGTTTTTTTTAATAGATAGAGTGATTTTTAAGGAAGGTTTGTATGTATAATAAATGCATAATATAGTAGAGAAACACTGATGAATTTAAAGGTTTCTAATGTGATGTCGTAAATAAGCACGTTTTTTGCGCTTATATTGCAAACGCTGGCTGAACCCTACGAGATAGACCAAAATAATGTACTACAGTATTGTTCACCTTAAAAAGTTCAACAAAAAAATCCACGATGGTATATGTCTATCTCTTAGGGATAACCCAGCATAACCATTTTTATTCTTTACTAAAAAATTGTTATTTACGAAGTTATTTTAAACAATACAGCATTAATCCTTATCCAATTAAGTACCTTAAATAAATTGTGCATTTATTATAGATCAATATGCTTTTTACAGCATGTAATTTAAGTGAATATTACCGAAGATATTACAAATTTAAAATGCAGGGTCGTAGTTGTTTGCGCCGGGCGGCCGGCGGCGCGTGCCTATAAATAGCGCGTCGATGGCCGCGCTTCGCCTTATAGCACTTTATGATTTGCAGCGCCTCCTAAGCTCTGCAATGGCACACGTTAGCTGGTAAACTCACTAAAAAAATTCATAATAGAGTGCACAATACTCACCGGATGTGGTACCGGAGAAGATGTACTAATTCCCCGAATTCCTCTGATACCATCAGATTTACCGTTCCAATTTAAACGCCTACAATTTCCGGTAAAGATATCTTTTGCAATGACCATTAATAAATCGCAGGGTCAAACTTTTAACGTTGCAGGATTAGACTTGAGTGTTGAGTGTTTTTCAAATGGCCATTATATGTCGCGCTGTCAAGAGTAACGTCTAAGCAAAACATGTTTGTATTGGTTAATGACAAAAAAGCTGTGAACGTTGTGTATAAGGACATTTTGTAGTAGGTATATTTTGCATTGCACCCGTGCGAAGCCGGGGCGGGTCGCTAGTATATATATATAATATATATATATATATTATATATATATATATTATATAAATATATATAAATATTATATATATATATATATAATATTTATATTTATAACAAGAAAGGAAAGACTTCATGAAGTATAAAAAATACAGCCATGTGACAGAAATCCAGTATTTCATACAAAATTCAATGGACAACAGAGTCGTCTACATATTCATTATGATATATCTGTAAAATGTTTAAAACTACAGAATTACACTTTATTAAAATTAATAAAAGTAAATAAGTTTACAAAGTAAATAATTTTAGAAAGACTATTGCCGGAGTACTCGCTTAACATACATACAAAGAAAGCATACAGTCAAATAGAAAACCTTTTTTTTTTTTGAACATACATACATACATATACTCACGGCTATATTTCCCTAAAAGGGGTAGCCAGAGCTAAGGAATTATAAATTCCTCAGCCACTTTTGGAAGTTGAATGGGGAAAAGATGGTAAAATAAAGGTTTTTGGTGATGGGTCTCGAACCGCATCGCCCGAAAATCCAATAAAAAGCCCCAATACCCTTAGTCGCCTCTTACGACACCCGTAGGTAGAAAGGGATAGCAAATTTCTAAGCCGGCACTACACGGCATTTTTTTTTTGAAGTCGGCTAAAAATGTTGTCAAGACCATATGACCCGCACTATTAAAGAGTTAAAAGCTGTCATGTAGTATACCCTTACTAGAATATTCTATAAAAAAAATACTCATATGGATCGCTCATTATACTTCATACACCTTCAAAATGATTTGCCCTTTTCTAGCTTTAGCTTATTACCTCACCAAACGACTTTAGTAGATCAGTGGGAAGAACACCGCCTCTAACGCAGAGAGGCGTGGGTTCATATCCTTTGTCGGGCCCACAGTAATTTATTTATTTATTTATGGAAAACAACAGCTTTTACAAAAAATAATAATATTAAATAAAATGTATACATTTCGAAGCCTTTAGTTTTCACCAATTTACTAACAAACCCTTTTTTGTTTTGTAGAGTTAACTAATGTTTATATACTTAAATAAATGTAAATAGATATATGTACACATAATAATGAAAGTATATAATGTCCATATAAATATATATATATATATACATATGTAGAAAAAAAAATGAGATTAATAATAAAATTTATAGGTAATTTAAATAATATTTCCTATATATATGAAATATATACATATATATAATATATAATGTTATCAGATCCTAACTACATTGAAAATAATTTTAAGTTTTTTTTAAATTGGAAGAGCTTATATTAAATAAATCGATTGCCAAATCTTTTTCCTTTACTATTTCATTGAAACTCCTAGCTGCCCTAAGTAAAAAACTGTTTCGTCGGTAATTGGTCCGCGCGGGTCCCACCGCCAGCGGAGTCTGGTGCCGGGGATGCGCCCCGCGGGGGACGCGCACGTTGATACCGGCGAGAAGCTCGGGACAGTCTACTTCTGCTCTAGCTATCTTAGCGAGGTAGTCAACATCTGCTATTTTTCGTCTATATTCTAAAGGGAGAAGGTGGTGCCTTTTGCAGCGATCAAAGTAATTAGAATCATGCTCACCGGATAATGTGACTATATCAAACGACTAACGACGAATGACGACGTCCATGGCTGAGTGGTTAGGTGACTGGCTTCTGGGTACGGCGATCGCGGGTTCGAACATAAACGGTGTTTCATGGTCTTGTATGTTATTTTTATGTGTATTTTTTAATCTATATCTATAGAAAAGAAAGTGGTGTTAGTTACACTATTTATAACTCAAAAACGGATAAACCGATTTGGCTGAAAATTGGTGGAGAGGTAGCTTAGAACCAGAAAAAGGACATAGGACATTATAATGCCAAAAGGAGGGAAGATTTGTTTGTAAGTGTACATACATACATATACTCACGGCTATAAATCCCTTGAAGGGGTAACCAGAGCTAGGGAATTAGAAATTCCTTAGCCACTTTTGGAAGTTGCGTGGGGAAAATACGACCGATAGATGGTGAAATAAAGGTTGTTGGTGATAGGTCTCCAACCGCATCGCCCAAAAATCCCTTAAAAGCCCCAATACCGTTTGTCGCCTCTTACGTACACACACCGGAAGAAATAGGGTAGTGCTATTCTGAGCCGACACTACAAAGCAGAGTCAACAATGTACAAGTCAAGTGTGTATGTCGGTAATAAAAGGCTCCGTAACAACTCACCGATTTCAAACATTATTTCACGAATAGAAAGCTAAAACATTCAGAAGCAACACAGGCAAAATTTCATCCAGCTAAATATCGTAGGGGAAAAGCAGTGAAAAATACTTAACACCTTCCGTGCGAAGCCGGGATGGACCACGAGCATATATATCGTTTAGTCAGTATCCTATACAAAAATTTTGTTAGTCTTGTTTTGGGACAAACTTGGTCTGTGTCATTTTGTCCCTAAAATATTTACAGATATATGTATGGTTTATCTATCAATCATGGATGAGTTAAGAAGGTAACTCGCCTAAAACTCACTTTGTGTGATCCTAGCAATCCTCTCATGCTTCGTCTACATTCATCAATCAATTCTTCAGACTACGGACTCCAGCCTTTTTGAGGAAATTCTCTATTTGATCTAAACGTGTCCTCCGTAGTCGATGTCTGCTGACATTACCATCCATATCCACTCTATATATACCTTTTACCAATTTACTTTCATCCATCCTCTGTATGTGGCCAAACCTAACGTTTATTTATTTATCTTTTTCATTATTGGCTACTACTTGCAATCATTATCTTCATCATAGAGAAGACAATTTATACTACTATTGATAGTAGCCACTACGATTCTTCCGGAGCACAGGCCCAAAAAAGAAAAACAAAAGTCAAAAGTCAAAAATTTTATTTTTAAAATTAAGTTAACAACTAACATTTTTTGAACGTCAAATTTTTTAAATTTTTTATTAGTCCGTTGCTTCGGAAGGTGTTCGTAAAGAGAAGAAGCAACAAAGAAACTCTTTACATTCACATTTTCTCAAAATATACGCGTGCGCGTTGGTACAATTTTGGGTCATATTTTTGGGTATAAACCAATCACATAACGTGAGAAGCCCGTTTGGCAAAGCTGACTGTTAGCTGCTTTATGTTCAATCCTTCAGGAACCATGTACGGATTGTATGGATGGTAATAGTAATAAAATATCTGACTCCAGGATATATTGCGTGTATTGATTAATAATTACACCGTGGCCGAAATAATGTTAACAGTAACAAGAATCGTACGCAAGTTACAAAGAATAAGTGAGTAGCATGACGCACTACCCTCAAACGTTTTATAATCATTTCCGAGCACTAGTGATGTGCCGGAACAGTCTGCAATTTCGAGCAAAATGTTGGAGTATACTCCTTAGATTCGAACTTATAAATTTGAAAGCATCATAGCTGTTTTTGCCTCTTGTTATATGGTGTTGGCTTAGAATAGCCTTATATCATCTTTTCTTATGGACGTGTTGTAAGAAGGAAGGAAGGGCCTCTTAAATAAGTTTTAGGTGATTTAGGAACTTACTAGCTATGACGCTTTATTTCTTTTCCTTTATAGTGAGTAGAAGTAGAAGTTGCTGATGACATGTTAATTCTAAAGCTACCCTTGGGTCACATTAGTTTACATATTTAGCCAGACTAAAATTGATAGCTGTAGCTTGTGAATTCCGCACAAAATAATTCAGGTAATTTTTCTATGATTTTGTACCATGCATACACATACTCACGGCTATAAATCCAGGGATGGCCAGAGCTTCAGAGCTAGAAACTCCTCAGCTACATTTGGAAGTTGATAGGGGTAGATGGTAGAAATAAATTACCGTATTGGTGATGGGTCTCCAACCTTATCCCCCAAAAAACACTTAAATAAGCCTCATGGCGTTAATCTCCTCTTACGACACACGTAGATAGAAAGGGGTGGTGACATTACAAGCCGGCATTGCACGGCAAATTTCGTACCCTTATAGAAAAATAATAGTATGAAATAATATTCTTAACATTTATAGACTATAAAATAGTTCTCAGGGTATTTTGATATTTTCTCGTAATATCAGAAATCATGTATCACATAATAAGGTCGATATGCAGCATATTTAACCGCTCACGTCATTTGCATACTATTTGAAATAAACATTTCTAAGAAATGTTATTCTCAAATTTCGATAGAAACTCTCGGATGAAATTTCTATGTTTCATTGACAGTCAGCAGTTTAGCAAGAAAAAACAATACATTGCGATATATTAGCACGTTTATAATTTATTCAATAATAATACTATGAGAAATATACAGATCGGTCAATTAGCAAGTCTTAGCGAATAGTTGAGTAAATAATAATTTTAAAATAGGTACGCAATGTATTTAATATCTTGTTATTAGTTTAGTATTTCTTTTACGGTGAGGGAAAACATAGTGAGGAAACCCACATGGCTGGGTTGTACTTAGTCATGTGACAGTGTATTCGTACAAAACGGCGATAGGCCTGCCTATCACGTGAGTACACTGTCTAAGCAAAACGTGGGTACCTTCTCTGGAAACTAGATGGCGCTTGCCATGTGAGTTCAGGAATATTGGTACCCCTGCCAACCCCTTCGGGGATAAACGGCGTGAACGTTTATGTTTTTTTATGTTTATTTCTTTTAATTGTGGGTGCAAATATTTTGCTTTTATCTTAACAATTGGTACTTTGTGATTACATTTTGTTAAGTCAATAAAATATGTTAGAACTGCAAGTCCGATTTTTGTTTATCTTTGACATATTTTAGGCAAATGATTTTTCAAAGTGACACTTTTCTTTATTAATTTATATACGAATATTTTCTTTGAAGGCTTTTATTTTGAATGCGCTCATCTCAAGAACAAAGTCCCGATTAGTCAGTTGGTGACCGAAAAGGTCCAAAGGAGGCACGATGACGTTTTTGTTCCTACGCTTAAGAATGGCAGCAAATAGTGGATGTAACTGAAAAGAGATCTGAGTAAAGTTAATAAAATAGTGACGAGGTCCTGAAGAAATAATATTATATTTGGCTGTGTAATAGAGTCAGAAGTAGTGTGATAAATTTGTTAATGGTAAGGTGTGAGAAAAGATATAAAAAGAGAACGAGAACATGATTTGGGCACATAAAGACGATGAATGAGAAATACGAGTATAGGACTAATGTGGATCATAATGTCAAAAGACGATGACCACGGGGACATATTTAGATCTAATTGAAAAAGTCCAATTGAATTTTAAAAGATTGATGAATATTTTATGAATCTCAAGAGGTTTGCTATGTGCGTGCAAAGTGGTGATTGATAGGCCCAGTGGTGACTTCCCAATTCTATTTAAACCTAATAACAAACAGGTCCATATTTTTGGTCCCATCGCCGTAATCTTCATTTCACCAATCAATAAACATTAGTATAGCATAATATATATAAAGCATGCGTAGATAGAACTGCGTCCGAGGCCTAGCGACAAAACGCTGAGCTTTAAACCCGGAAGAACTCTCGGGTTTGATGTCTGGGGGCTAAAATGTCAAATTAATTTGTAAGATTTAACACACTTTGGAAGGATATTGCAGGCTTAAATTATCTGATTACCCGAAAATTACGATGATTCCGTACTTCGGAGGGCACGTTAAGCCATCGGTCCCGGCTACTACCACGGTACTATGGACTAGTCGTTTGTCCGCTATACTACACCTTGCCAGCGTGGTGGACTGTGGTCAAATCAATGACTCTATAGAAAATAGGCTCGAGCACCTCGGTGGGGTTTATGAGGGATATGCGTCATCTTGCTATTCTATTTATGTAGAAAAATTTAAACACACTTTATGTTTTTCTGGAGTCATATTATTCCTGGGTCGGATAGCGATAAAGAAAAGAAATAATCCCAAATGGCTGAGTTACTTCTTAGTTGTGTATTATTTACTGGCTGATACTTCGGCCCCCCGCATAAGCACCAAAGTAAACTTTGGGAACAAAGCACTATATGTATAGTGACTACTCCAGTGGAATAAATTAGGTTGAATCTATGAGTGAAATATTTAGAGAGTTATATATATAACAACCGTGATAGCCCAGTGGGTAGAACACTCGGTTATCGTGAAAACGACTAGTGTTCAAATCCTGGGTTGGGCCTACACCAATTTGTCTTTTCTAAAGACATATGTGTGGTTAATTTATCATGGTTGTTAACGGTGAGGGAAAACATCGTGAGGAAACCCACATGGCTGAGTTGTACTTAGTCATGTGACAGTGTATTCGTACAAAACGGCGATAGGCCTGCCCTCTATCACGTGAGTACACTCCATCAAAACGTGGGTACTCTGAACACCAGGTGACAAAGTCACGTGATTTTCAGAAGTATTAGTACCTCTGCCAACCCCTTCGGGGATATTCGGCGTGAACGTTTATGTTATGTTTAATTATATATAAAGAGTCGTTAGAGATTTATTTATAACTACTATCTATAGAACCACCATTTGCCTGACAGCCTAGCCCGAATCATAATCTTTAAATATATGAAGAAGCAACAGCGGTCCAACATAGTGAAACGGCATAACAATGCCTTTTAAATATCATCCCTTTTCCTCCAAAATTTCTATTGAAGATGAAACTGAAAACTATTGATCGCTAATCGCTACTTTAGTGACAATCCTCTCCTGTTTCTCTCAAATTCATAATTCTGCTCTGGCTATGTAATCTTCACTCTCCGGTCTACCGCCGTCCAAAACTACGAAATGTAGAAAACTGCAGTTTGCCATGTAGTTTAAAAAGTTAAGAAAACAACAGACTAATACAAGATTTTACGATAATTTCAAATAAATTGAACCGGATCTAAAACACTGAAGCTATTTAAACTAAAATCAAGTTTCCTAAGCTGATTTTGTGAAGCTTTAAGAAAGATAACCCAAAATCATTGAATTCAACCCCAAAGATTGTACGACATTTTTTATATTTCTGAAGTTTACACACAGTAAGAACCAGTTCTGGGCGAACAGTACTGATTTATAATACTGAAATATTGTACATGTACATTTTAAAAAAGACGAAACTGAAATAAATAAACATACGGATCAAGTTAGCCTCAAACTAAGACTTTTATAGTTAAAAGTAAGACTAACTTTACGATATATTACATATTTACACATATAAATAACATCCAAGACTAAGTAACAACCATTTATGCTCAGCACATACATGCTGCTCTCAGCGGGGATCGAACCCGCAACCTCCGGACCGAGAAGCTAGTCAATTATAAACTCAAAAATTAAATATAGTTTATAGACTATCAACACATAAGATGTATATCAATTAAATGGTGTCGAATGGATTTTTACTTGGAATGGAAGTAGTTTTTGTTTAAATAAAAAAATGTAGAGCGTTTATTTGGTAACCATAATAGGTTGTGTGGATTGTTGAAGTGACTCGTATCTTCGATTGGCTGTTTGGAGATAAGATCGACCACACCTCGTATCGAGTACATGGCATACCTATTCTTTTGATAGTTTTCCGAATACGTAACAAAGGATTTTTGTTTGTGTTGTATTGTCACTACTACGCTGGTATATAATACTATGTAATATTACATTTTCATATTTCATGGTCTACAAACGTATACACTTGTTTTATAATGTCTTTAAGTAGTGGTAAATTTTGATGGTGTTAAAACAGAGGGTTTTTTTGGTTAGGTACTAGGTAAGTAAATTCTCGTGGGTGTTCGTAAGGGGCGACTAAGGGTATTTGGGGCTTTTTAGTGATTTTTGAGCGATGCGGTTGGAGCGCATCACCAAAAACCTTTACAATTTTTTTCTCACTCAGCTTTCAAAAATGGCTGAGGAATTTATTATTCCAAAGATCTGGCTACCGCCTCTAAATAATTCATAGCCGTGAGTTTATATGTATGAAGTCAAGTAAACCAGATCTATATTTTATACAATTTACTATTATTTATTCTACTTTGATCGACGACTAATATGATTTGACGTAGTCGGATTGTTCGAAGAGTTTCTTTTGTCGTACATTTCAGCACATATCTTTTTAAACTGATTTCTTTAGATATTTAGCTTACACTTTGCTTTGGATGTTAAATGAAGTTTACAAATCGTACAATTATAATAAATTAACTGCGCCTACATGCAGACACACACTATCGATCAGACCCCTATCTCTATTCACCCCAGCGCATTATTAGCGTGACTGATTTATATTAATATTTTATTTATTACAAATAACCACTAATGTTGTCTATAGTTAAGTCATTATTATTAATCAGTTCAATAACATCTCATCTTTGATCATAAATCACAAAATGTCAAAAGTCATGTATGTTGTCTGAAGTATTTTGATGAACGTATGTTAAAAAATAATTATTTATATTTTGAAAATAATATTTCTACTTTCCAATACTCGACGGTACTAACTCACAGATAGTATACACAACGAAACGCAGAGTCGGTTAAGAATTGCATTACCTAATTGTTTCATTAAGGTGAATAGATACAGGCGATGCCATGCGATTAAGAAAAGTCTACAGTTTTAAAACATCCATCTCTTCCACATATCCAAACTGTGGTATCGAAATGACGACATTTTAATTCACTTTACAATCCATACGGAATATAGTTAATTGACTATGTTTTATGTTATTCTAACCGATGAACTCTCGATGTCATCACGAGTGTGCTTGGATCGCAGAAGGAGGGTTATTAGACATATACTCACGGCTATAAATCCCTAGAAGGGGTAGCCAGAGCTAAGGAATTAGAAATTCAAGATGGTAAAGTAAAGGTTGTTGTTGATGGGTCTCCAGCCGCATCGCCCAAAAATCCCTTAAAAGCCCCAATACCGTTAGTCGCCTCTTACGTACACCCATCGGTAGAAACGGGGTAGTGCTATTCTAAGCCGACACTACACGGCAAGAATCTTAATAAAGTGTCCAAAGAAGTTATGACTTTAGCAGAATTCCCTGAATTTTGCACCATAATGATTTCATCAACACTATGGTGTTTAAGTAGTAGTCATTTACTCGTATCTGCTTTCATTGATAACTAGGAGGAACGAAACGCCGTGAGTATCCAATGTTAAGCTGTGGTCGGGGTGCTGATGATGAGTGAAGAGTTTCTTGTTCTTGAAGCAAAAGTACTGTTATTTTATATTAAATGTTAGACGTGACTTGGGTAGCGTGTGAAACGACTAAAGGTATAGAGACCTATTGAGTGATAGATCGGTGATGTGAATGGAGCGCCATCACCTATCATCCTTTATTCAACAATATTTTCGTCACTCGATTTGTGTGTCTTGATAGGAATATGATTATTGTAAATAATATGCTATAATTGTTTTCGAAAAAATAGTTATATCATATAAAGTCTTTTATCGATACTTTATCATATTTATACTTAACGTATGCAATATACAAATACTAAGAATATTTTGTTCCAATGGTTTGCTACAACATCTCATCTCACTCGGCTGAGACAATCACATTTGTATTACATGTCGATTTTCTTGCTTTTGTTGACGGCTTTACATAGCAATTAACAAAGAATCCGTGAATATTATCTCCATTGGAGTGTTTTAGAAAATAACAAATACTTCCGTATACTACTAAAACTTATACTTACCGTGTAGGTGTCGATAGCATTATAAACTCTTTGGTTTCTATAGAGAAATTTAGACACAGTGTTACCACAGTAAAATCGGTTTTATGGTCTTATACGCTACTTCTAGAATTTCAGTCTGTTGTTATTGCGTTTAATATGTTTCTAATAACAATACAGCCGTTCCAAAGTAATTGTTTTCTATTTATAGCGTATTTAACTGTGAGAACTGAATTTGCCAATATTATTTTGAGCTCTAAATTTTTTATTGACTCTTTATTAAACCTATTTAGTATTGAGTAAAATACAAGAGTAAAGTGATTTAAAAAAGTGTCATTCCGTAGGCGCTGAATAGTAGACTTATATTTCGATATTAATATATAGTAATCACACACGTTTAGGAGTTTAAAATATTTTTAATATTACCGCTTGTATATTTGTTCAACATACTTATTTCAACCTATCCGTTTTTCTTATCTAAGGAATTAGGCAGTGTAATTTCGATTTCACGCTCAAGATAATTTGCGATAAATCTATTGCCAAATTAGAGTTGTTAAATAAAATATAAACTTCGCGATTGTAATAAAAGTGTAAATTTTATTACGAAATGGGTACCTACCTACCTACAAGAGCTTAGCTGAAAAAAACTGTAGATGAAAGATAGTTTTTGAAAAAGTAGAATTAGCAAGTACGTAGTTAGGTGCGAATATGATAAGTTCGTACTTATTAAGTACAAATCACTTAATAACAAAAATGATATCTTAACCATATATTTTTTTTACAAACTTGAAGAATGATTGTTTTAATATTTTCATTAATGTGTTCTTGTAGGCACAGATAGGTCCGCTTTCTATAACGTGAATTTAATGTCCAAGAAAAAAACAAGGAACAAAGATGCTAATAGTTCTGAACATCACGTGACAAAAATGTCACGTGATGTTCAGAACTATTAGCATCTCTGCCAGCCTTTTTAGGATTTACTGCGTGAACATTTTGTTGAGTTTTTAGGCATGCTCAATAGAGATGAAGCTGGTTTGCTGAAATGGTTCAGGATACCATTAATGATCGATTGGCTGCATTTAGTTTTACCTTCTAATTAGAGAAAGGCTACGTGATGCTCTGGCATACTGCTTTCAATAGAGAGGCGACTATACCACCATGACGAAACGTAAGGTGCAAATTGAGTTTTAAATGTTTAGTTTCGCAAAGTGGAATACGTAACAGGGTGCACTGTACTAGTAGTGTGCACTTATTCCTGGAAATCTAAGATAATCAAGGTTTTAAAAATCAATTTAGATGTAATGGCCTAGAACATGTTTTTAATCCAGCAAATCTTTCCATTAATGGGTTGTCTGGAAGAGATCGCTCTTAGTGATAAGACCGCCAGTTGTACTTTGGCTTTTATACCGATCTTTTTTGTAATTGTTGTTTTTTTTTTGTAATGTGCAATAAAGAGTTTTATTATTATAAATAGGTACTTGGTTATGGTGCCTGGATCACATTCATACGGGGTCACAGTCACGGGATCGCAAAAGAAGCCTATGATAGCTTTTTTGGCCAGACGGACAAACATCCGAAGTATTGTTTTCGGCTCTATAGGTACAAGTTATCGCAATTTTGCTTGTGCGATGAATTTCTTTCTTCCTGTTTACATTAAATTCAATTTCTTTCTGGATATAAAGCTATATAAGAAGTAAAATTCTGATGGTTTCCAAAATAAGCTGGATCAGCAATATTCAGAATCTAATTATTAATTAATAAGATAAAATTAAATAAAATAATATATTTTAAAAAAGTTCATGACACAAATTATTGCTAAGCTTTATCTTCATCTCTGAGCTCGTCGGATTGAGGGATTTTTTATCTTTTACTATAAGTTTCCAATTACATACGTACAGGTGCAGTTTTTTTTATGTACAGTAACTTTAAATAAATATGTGGATTACGCATGGACTACATCATATAGAATTGGCCTAGACCTCGCTTTTTTAACATACCCTTTTTATATTATAAATCGATAAAGAACATCATACTTAAAAACTTTGCCCATGGAATGCCTATCTAAAATATTGTAATTTTCAAAAAAAAATGATAATTAAAAATTGTCGTACCTAGTTCAAACTGAGAATGTATAGAACTAGATTCTTTGCTTCAGTGAAAATAAGAAATAAAAAAAAACATTTGATCTATGGTGTAAACAAAAACATAACCTCTTTCGGTATTTTCCAGTTCAATCGCTCGCTTACCGGTTTATTTTCATGATATTATTTTTCAACGACGATCAATACAACTGGAAAATACCGAAAGAAGTTATATTTTTGTTTACAGAGCGAAAAGCATAGATCAAATGTTTTTTTTTTATTTCTTATTTTCACTGAAGCAAAGATTCTCATTCTATACATTCTCAGTTTGAACTAGGTACGACAATTTTTAATTATTTTATTTTTTTGAAAATTACAATATTTTAGATAGGCATTCCATGGGCAAAGTTGTTTAGTTTGATGTCCTTTATCGATTTATAATATAAAAAGGGTATGTTATAAAAGCGAGGTCTAGGCCAATTCAGTAAAATGAACGCTTACGCTTGTACTTGTTTGTACCATGGTTTGTACATCAGATTTGACAGTTACAGAGAAATATAATATTGGCCAAAAACTGACAGATCACCGGACCGGTCTGGCCTGGGCCCTGTTTTGTTTTGAATTTGAGGTTATGATAGAATATAAGTTTATAAATATTCACAAAATAGCACGAATATAATTAGCTGAAAAAGTTAAAGAGCGGAAATACAATTTATACAACTATTAATTCTTGTTCATTCGTTTTTAATATGGATACCAACGAATTCGACTCTTCCCTAGGGGGAAGTGAGAGCCTTCCCTTTTCAGCTAATAGTTTAAAATTCGCTACTGCTCGAAGCATTGAAATAGCTGCAATGACTGAAAGTGTTCTTCGTCCAAGTAAGACAAAGCTGATATTCCAAACCTTGCCAGTACACATGCGACGAAGAGTCATGAGTCACAATTCTAAGAGGTTACCAAGAAAACTTAGAGAGGGTCACATGGAACAATTAAAAAAGAGTGGCTTTCCGCCTATACAAAAACGACCATCAAGGAAATACAGAAGAAGACCAAAGAATCTTTTAGATGAATATAATCGGCGGCAGAGACACATTAAATGGTTGGAAACTCACATATGGCATGCAAAAAGGTTTCATATGACAGAACGCTGGGGCCATCGCTTAGCCTTTGCTCCATGTGATAAAGCATTCAGAGCTTGTCATCGAGCGAGCTCCGCACACTGCTTGATGCAGGATATTTCATATTATATTCCTATTTCAATTAGTGGCTCTGTAGGCACAATAAAGGATTTGTTTAGCGATGCCATTAATGCTCACTGTGGTCTTGGGATTGCTGCTAAAGCTTTTTTATCTGGCAATAGAGAAGGTCATATTCATTTATTTAATAAAACCAAATATCCATTTGGTTACATTGGTAAAATTCCTTTTATTTGGGAATCTAATTCTGGGGAAATAAGAAAATTGTGGATATTTGCTCACCCAGCATATCTAAACCAAATTAAGTTATTGTTAGAGAAGTATAATGAGGAACAAGATGAGAATGGAGTGCCTGAAAAACGAAGAAAGATTGATGACTGTAAAGATTGCATCTATAAAATTGAAGATGGAATGTTTAATAGATTCCGACTAACAGGTCCAAATAGTCATGCCATATTAGTTTCTGCTCTTAAGTGCATCAGCAATATAGATTCCATCAAGGGAAACAAATGGATAAAACACAATCTATTAAAAAATTCAAACAATCTAAACTTAGAAAACAAAAAGGATTATTGGGAGCATATAAGTTCAGCAGTTTCACCTTCGCAGTTGCCTCCTCACATAGTAATTGGCTTGATTGTAAGAGACCCAAGGCTTAGTAGGCCTTCAAAAAGAACAAAAGCAATGCCTGATTTTTCAGAATCACTCAGCACTGAACATTTAATTAACATACCACCATCTGCACCAATTTCCCCTTTTTGGGATAGTAGAATTCAGAAGTTATTAAAAGATAATATGGTTTCTAATGCCCAATATATAGATCATATTACCAAAACACAACTGGTGCCAGGTGAAGTACATGAAGATGACCCAATGCTACAAAGTGTTCCCATTGTCTTAATTCAAAGACCAGGGTCACAAAATTCAACTATAAAGAAAGTGGGTAAGTATCACTATTGTTTCGGATCAGCTGAATGGCTACATAACAAAAAAGAAGAGATATTAATCCATTGACACATAGATGTGTGCTATCTTTCATAACTCTGCTATATGATGGGTGAACATAAAATTGCACGCCTTAATTCATTTTGTATCAGCCTAAGTATAATTCAGTTATGTGGGGTTTCTAAGTATATTTTCTCTTACCCATAATAAAATACACCACAAAAAATACTTTAAACATAGATTGGTGTAGGCCTAAATCAGAATGAACCCTGTTTGCCAAGTTTGCTAATGTAAACTTAATTTTCTTTTCAAGGTTATGGCAGTGGCTGGGACATTCTGGTACCATCTGGGTATGGGCTTATATTTTGGCAAACATTTGTTATGTTTGGAGCAAGAGTTGGGGGCCTAAGGGAAACAGAAAATGTTGCTTTTGAATCTGGAGACTGTTACTTTCCACCTGATTCTGAAGCAGGCAAGAATGAAGAGACAAGAATAGAAACTCAAATGAAACACAAGTATTTTAGTCGTCCACCAAGTAAAAGGGTTAATTTTATTAAGTTAGGAATCAATAGTCCATTTCGCTGCCATTGGAACCAACTCCTCTCAGAATGGAGTGAAAAACATATTCAAGAATTTTATGTATTGAGAAACAAGTCCATAATAAACCAACTAAATGTAAGCATACCATTATATTGTTTTATAATAGCATACTGGATTAACTCTACACTGCACACCTACAAAAAAAACTTTTGAAATAAAATAACTGTTAATTCAATCAAATATACTTGAGATAAATGAGAGTGGTTGACAAGATGCTATCCACTATCTCCAAATATTCACAATTAAAGGCCCACCTAATTGTACCTAACCTAAACCTAACACAGAGATAAGTTCATTTAAGCAAACAAACTCATCTCCACTTAATAATAAGATAGATAAGATAACAAACCCATTAAATTTAGACCCCTTTCAAAATTTATAATATAAACATTTATTCTACTCATCTCCACTTAATAATAAGATAGATAACAAACCCCTTAAATTTAGACCCCTTTCAAAATTTATAATATAAACATTTATTCTTAAATAAGAAATATGTATATTTTTGGTATGTTTTACAGGATATAATTAACAAGAAAACGAGTTTCAAAATACCTCAACTAGAAAACTCCGACTCATGTTTGATACCAATTTACTTACACATGACAAAAAAGGGAAGCCTTAGAAAACATGCAATCATCTGTCTACCAAGTAATAAAGACACTGATAGTTGTGAAAATTTATGTGAACCCCGACATGAAGATCCAAATGAAACTAAAAGAAGGCAGCTGAGAAAAGAGCATAAAATGATGGTTAAACAAAGACGAAAGAGGAGGGTGAAGATAAATAAAAAAAATACTGTGAAGGTAAGTGAATAGCTTTTCTCATAAAGATTTAACTTTATTATAATTGAAAGTTATCAATTTTCTGTATTTATTCAAGTATTATTACAATTATAAACTAAGAGCTTACAATTTGTGAAATTTATACGCCGCACATCTCCTGAATATAAATATCAGGAGATGTGCCGCTTATCAATATATTTATTATAAATGTAAGCTCTATGTTCCTTAGCAAACTTTGGAAAGTATAGTTAAAGTAGAAAGTAGGAATAAAAAACAAACTTAAATAATTCTATTAATTTTTAAGATTGTTAGGGGCTATATGAAAGAAAACTCAGTTGCAATGAATTTATTACATCTGAGCATTAACAGTTTGCGGATATTCACAGGGTTCCCTAAGTAGGCATCAGTGTACATTATTTTCAGTGTCTTTTAATAATTTCTTCTATTCCAGCAGGAAAATAAAATCAAAAGGGACAAAAGTCAACCATCAGACTGTGTTATTCAAATGAGAGAACTATGGTTACCATCAATCATACAAACAGTGAGAAACTCTTGTTCAAGACAAATCATGGGATTCCTTACAAATGCTGCGTTTAGTTTCACTGAAGCCAAAAGTTGTGGAGTAGGATATATAACATTTAATTCTTTAATAGAACTGCTCAAGTTAAACATAAGATCAGTTTTAGTCAGAAATGTCAGTTCAAAAAAGTATAGGCTAGCAAACTTTCAGGTAATAAACAGCTAGAAATAAAACACGTTGTTTCATTGACACATTCATTTCATTAGTCCTTATACATATAAAATCGCAAACCTACACAATTAGGTTACTATTATTGGTTGACCCAAGACAAACAATAAAAATTATAATTGATAAATCTTTTACAGGTTTTGCAGGTTTGTCATAACATCCATATCCATACATTGTTTGTCAACATATACTATACAATATCAACTCGCAACTTTTCAACAATACTTAAGTATTTGGAGGCATTCATACAATTGGTTAGAGTTAAATCTTTGATCGTTTTCTCGCAATGGCATCCTCAACTGCCTTTAATTGTTTTAGTAGTTCTTCTCTCCTAGATACAGATTTCTTTGCTAGGCTGTCCTCCGGAGACGGTGGTCCTCTTTTCCTGTTGAAATCTGGAAAAAAAGAGATAGTGATAAAAAAGTTAACAAGTGCGTGTCGTGCAACGCGGAATATGGCATTCTGTAATTGAATTGACTAACTAGGAGTATAGTAGGTGCATTAGTGAAAGTGATATAAGTATGTCTAGGTTGTGTCCAAATGGAAGAAGAGTGTTGGTTTTAAAGTCTACACCAGTCAGTCCTATGTAGAGCATAGGAAATAGAGTTCTACTTTATTTTACTAGAATGTAATTATTTTTTTTGGAAAAACAAATCCACCACAAAAAAATAATTATTTATTTTATATAAGAGGTACCCCGGTCTTCTTCGCATCTCCGCGTCGACAATATGATAGGATAGCAATGAGATGAGATTTTATAAAGTAAAAACATGTTAATAAACTGAAATTGTACAAACCATGTTTTGAAAAAATGAAAAAATGTGAATGTAAAGAGTTTCTTTGTTGCTTCTTCTCTTTACGAACACCTTCCGAAGCAACGGACTAATGATAAATTTAAAAAATTTGACGTTCAAAAAATGTTAATTTTTAACTTAATTTTGAAAAATAAACTTTTTGACTTTTTTTGACTTTTTGATGATAATAAAATGTACAAATTAATGCAAAAATACCTTTCTCACTGGGTTCTTTCTTGCCGGCTCCCATTGAAACAGCAGCAGCTAACCCTGACGTCGTTTTAGGGTTGACCCTGTTGAAAAATATTATGAATGTAGACTAATGTGGATGGTTTTAAGAAGGGAACACATTTATATAAAAAAGATAATATTTTGAAATAGTAAAATCCACCGTTTCCCCCATCCTTAGCATATTAAAACGTGTAGAAATTAATGTGATTAGCACACCAATATCCTGCCATATTTTTTTAACCTTATTTACATTAATTTTTCTTTACTCATTTCTTACACTGATCGTCTTATCATAAAAAAAATAAAAATAAAATGAGAAGATAAGAAGGTCATGTTTTTGATGTTTTTATTTGTTCTTATGTTCATCTTCATCTTCACGTTCAATGGTCTCAGTTGGGTTGTTTAGAAACAGAATAATTTTAAATATAAAGTATGCATTTTTTGTTTGTTTGATGATTGGCTTAAAGTTTGAAGTATAAATGTGTTTTGTTTTTATTAACTTAAATTGAATGTACAACCGCATATTTAAACAGGTCTTTTTTATATTTATATCGCATTTTTATAATATATAATATAATTCATATCATAACAAATAATAATTATTATTATATTGCATAATATTCTACTACGTTCTATGATATTTATTGTATTCTATTATATTGTTTTTATATTTGCTTAAATATTAGTTATACTTTGTTATTGTTTAAATAGTCTCAGGTGTAATTAGTTGTAGTAGTTAGTTTTTATTATTTTTTTAGTTTAGTCAGGGACAGTCTGAAAACCAGCGCTGTAAGCTAGCACCAATGTTGCTGTTTGCAGCAAATGCTGAGATTGTTCCTTTTTGCCGTATTGTTATTTAATACATGTAAACATTATTTTGTTAAAATTTGTAAATTTTTAAGGCAAATAAACAGTTTTCAATTCAATTCAATAAATTTAATTTATATCTTCAATAAGTCATGTATATAATGGCCACACTAGAAAGCCGATGGATAATGATAGCAAAGAATCAATCATTGTTGAAATATGTATATGTGGGAGGCCAATGTCCAGCACTGGGCAAGTTTTGGCCTATCTGTATGTCTCTGAGCCGTATTAAGTAGTTAGGAATGTTGTTGAGATCTTTCATGTCCGGAATTAGATGTATATTAATTAGCTTATTTGAAGATGATGATGATGAAATATATTACCTAGGTCTCTGTGCCGCGTTAAGTAGTCTAGCATGACGACCTCTTCTTGCGGTTTCTGATGAGCTGCCTGACGATGATGATGATCGAGACTCGCTTTCTGACTCACTTGAGGTTGATGATGATTCTGCAATTTTAATGGGTAAAAATATGACTTAATTATGACTTTTTATTGGTCTTGTACAGAGTGATCAAGGGAACTGGAGTAGTTAAATTGATTGATGGGTGATATAACTGGACAGTCATCATTTTGTTCACTTGATTTTTTTGAGCCAGCGAGGAAGTATTTATTCCAAAGCTCTAGCTTTACTACAGAGGTATAACATAAATCGTACGAATGCGAAGGTTTAGATTTTTGGCAATAAGTTTCTCAAACACGCCTCAACCTCTTAAAATATTTTGCTGAAATTTGTCACAGGTATGCAATGAAAGAAGATAAAAAAAATACTGGAAAACTTATCACTTCCGTGGGGTCCTAAGTTATTCGATAAACCAGTGGCGTCAAAGCCTATGGAAATTGTCCTACATTACGTAGTTATTTTTTTACGCGGGCAGCTAATTATATCTCGAAAAAAAATATATTACGATAAAATAATGTCTGACATAATTCAATCTAAGGTCACATTATATTGTTAAATTACCTGATCCTGAAGTCGATGATGAATACCTCTTCCTGTTCCGACTGGGTTTGTTTCTTCCATAAGGATCGAGATCACCCTAGAAAATAAAAATAAGTCAAGATAAATACTTTTGCAGTGATTCATTTATACAATTTTTAGGTTGCAACACATTAATTGAAGGTTAATATAAACTTTAAGGCGTACATTAAATAAATAATGAAAAATTAAACGGTTGAAATTTGTAATAACTGTAAAGCTTTTCCCTTTCAATTGATTGTCTGCTTATGTAGTATTTTTATATTAAGCAATCAGTGGACATAAATTTTGATATTTACTCATTGTAACTTTACTTTAATTCGTCGTGGGTGTTCGGCGGGCGGAGGTGGGAGAGGGAATGCGAATATATGTATGACAAGACTATAAGTGGGAACATCCTCAGACCGCCTGTAACGGTGCGCACGTATCCGTTGCGAATCGGTAACTTCAGAGGTGCGCAGATAGAATATTTTCTTTCACTTGACATTTTGAAATAAACTAACGAAAGATGTACACAGGCGGGCACCCATCGGGGAAGAAGCTCTTCCTGCGTGCATTGTCCGCTGTGCGTGATGATCCGCCCCCTGATTATGTATCTTTAGCAACCGCGATTGTGTCGCAAATTGCAATATTGTCGCTGTCAAAAGTGTCAAATCACATACAAATTTATGACATTGACAGCGACAATCGTGGAACTTGCGACACAATCGACAGTCGCAAAAGATACGTAATCAGGGGGACGTAGAATCGCTTACCATATTAAACTTTTTCAGTAGTGCATATTATACCTTGTATTTGTGTTCTGCGGGCGGTAACGGGTTTGTATGTGTATGTATGGTATGTATGTATGTGTATGTATGGTATGTATGTATGTATGTATAGTGTATTAGCATGTATGTGTAGTGTGTTATAGTTACCTTATACTTATGCTCAGCGGGCGGCGGCGGGGGAGGAGGCGCGAGTATTGTATGCCTATAAGTAGGAAAGGCCACAGACCGGCTGTAGCAGTGCCCTCGTCGTGAATCGGTAGCTTCAAAAGTTCATTTGAATTTTGAAATAAATCTAACAGCTATGTCCCGTCTGAGTAGATCTTTCGGTAGATTTGAGAGATCTGGGGAAAATCTCCGCCTGCGTCAGTGGTTGTCTACTGTGCATGATGATCCCTAGAATAGCTCACTATAGGAAGGTTTCCTAATGTCTAGTTTACCTACTTATGTTTTGTGAGCGGCGGGGAGTCGGTATATGTATGTATGTGTGTAGTGTGTTAGTTCGTATGTGTAGTGTGTCATAGTTAC